>VZRW01008816.1:684059-788020 GCA_013398125.1 Aegotheles bennettii
AAGGAGGGAATGCACAAATTTTAGAAAAATAAGAAACACAAACTTACTAACTTGATACAGAAAAAGGTAGAAAATTATTTTCCCACCTGTTCATTTGGAAATGCTTACCATTTTTAAGCATCCTCATTAGTAAATTCATCTGAACTGGAAAATGAAATAGTAGTAAATAATAAAAATGGTTTTGAGGTGTGGGAAATACCAGCTTCAAAAAAAAAATCAAATGCCATAGGAAATTCATGGTCCTGATTTTTAAAAATAGAGACAAAACCAAGAAAATACGGGGTTAGTAATGTATTCACCCAGCACAGGTGTGTGGAGTTTAAGGCTCTGGCTGTGTTTTTGGCTGTGCACACAAGGGACACTTAACAAAAGCAGAAGTGGTAAAGTGTGGTTATACCAGTTACACCAATTCAACACATGTCTGATGGGACAAGGAATACATTGTATTAACATAACTGCCTACTTGGTAGGGGTGTATAGGTATTTAACTAAAATATTACTAAGCATGATGATGCCACCAAGGAAGCAAGAACACAGTGACTGTCATATGCTTTGAGAGTGCGAGTGTCTTTTCAATTTTAACTAACCTAGCTTGAAATAGAAACTCCATTATCAGTCTTTGTATTTGTTCTGGTCTTACATGAAGTTTTGACAGCATCTCCATCATGAACTACAAAACTGACTGGCAGTGTCTTTTAGAAAGGACTTGTACATGCAGGGCGTTCTGATCAGGATAGGTGTTTCTTTGGTGATAAAAAGTACTTACATGCTATTTTGAGAGGAGGGAAGATCCTGCTTTTTGGTTTCCTTTAAATTTTGTTCTTGCTAGGAATAGCCAGCTGATTTTAAATTTTTCATTGCACATTTTGTTTTGCTTTGCATGGTTCAAGTGAAGGTGTGCTGATTTGTATAACAGCCTTTGAAAGTTTTATGCTTCCTAAGCCAAGGACCAACTGTGTTTGTCATGGTTTATTATCATAGGTTCATAGAATGGTTTGGGTTGGAAGGGACCTCAAAGATCATTCAGTTCCAACCCCCCTGCCATGGGCAGGGACACCTCCCACTAGACCAGGTTGCTCAAAGCCCCATCCACGCTGGCCTTGAACACTTCCAGGGAGGGGGCAGCCACAACCTCCCTGGGTAACCTGTGCCAGTGCCTCACCACCCTCACAGTAAAAAATTTCTTCCTAAAATCCAATCTAAAGGTACCCTCTTTTAGTTTAAAACCATTACCCCTCATATTATCACTACGTGCCCTTGTAGAAAGTGCCTCTCCAGCTTTCAATTATCATAGTAAATACTAGTATAAAGATTGTTGTTCTTTATTTCTAACGTTTATTCTCCTCTTTTATGAAAAAAAGACTGAGTGAATAACTGTGTTGCTGTTAGAATATTCAGCTTCACATGACTGCATAATGGTGTTCTTGTAATCCAGTTACAGTCTTCAGATATTACTGTAACAGAACACTTGAAGGAATGTGCTAATTTCTTGCTACAGCAAGAATATACACCTGAATAATTGGAGAGTTCTTTCCTTGGGGTTTAGTGAAAACCCGCGTAGAGTGAGTTGAAGGAGTTCAGTCATCAGTCTTGTCAGATTTCTCAGGTTTTTTGTTCAGAAGATTTCTGTACGGTTGGGTCAGTTTCATGGTAATACGGATTGCTCCTGTTTTGCCTCTGCAAGAAAGGCCCTTGTGAATGGTTGCTTTCCTCAGCTTCCTTTTACAGAAGTGGAGATACTGGAGGAATCTGTGTGGTATTTTCTCTCAGTAAAGGATTTGTGACCATTATGAGAGTTTATGAGAAAGGAGGAGAGAGACTTGGGAGTGTACTGTCTGTCTTTCTTTTTGTGCCCTTTGTGAGGAAAACAATTTTACTGCCATTTTCTTATGTCACTCCAAGCCTTGAAAATGGAGGAATGACAGGAACCTGTATCTTCTTCCCTACTAAATGTCACTGTCCTGCATGCAAATACTTTACAAAGTGCTGTTAAAGGAAGATCAAAAGGCTGTATTAAAATGTTAGCTGGGGAAGAACTGACGCGTGACGTTTTAACCTTTCATGTTGACAAGACTGAAACAAGTTGCGTGTTTGTTCAGAGGCACAGCAACTAAAAATTTTGAAAACTTGCTGGAAATGTGGATATTTTATAAAGGTGCTTTTGTACAGCTAATTATAAATCCTGCTGAGTGCGGTGGACAGCTCTTGACAAGCATCAAGCCTGTACAAATACATGAGTTGGGTGTTCTGCTTCTGGGACAGAGTTGAGGATTTAAGAAAGAAAGGGCCATCACAAGTTCATAACCAATAAAATACTGTTCAGATGCTTGAAATACAGAGTCTGGAGCTGTGAAAGTTGGAAGGTGAAATTAGCGTGGAAAATGGCTTTTTTACATCCAGGTAAAAGTCTGCATTAGGGTTTTCTGTTTTGGTCTAGGGTTTGTTGGGTTTTTTTAAATGTCCTTTTTTTTAAAAAAAAAAAAAATATGCTTTTTGTCTTAGTTCTGTTTTGTTTTAAATAGGTGTGTATTATAGCCTGAGGCTGGCATTGGGAAATTGCAATTTTTTTTCCTGTTACTGGCACAGTAGACTTGGAAAAGCCATTCAAAGTGTACTTTATTTCATGTATAAAATGGAGATGCAGTTTAATTATTTACTTATCACAGAAGTCTTTTAAAAGGTCTGAAATATGAACATTAAATATGGATAGAGAAAGTACAGTAAATTACAGTACATGTAAAGAGGTTAAGATAGAGTGGAAAACAATTTCATAATGAGTTGCAGAATTAGCTATAAGTGGATTACCTTTGTCATAGTATCTAAGCATAAGGTAAGTAAAAACCTACCATATGCTGCTTTCTTCAGGCAAAGGTGCTTGTGTAAGTCCTGACAGGAGCTGATAAATGCCCTTGCTGATTATGCCCTTAAACATTTTTCTGTTCCTGAAGGGAGATCAAAGAAGGGCCACTCTTCATTAGTCGCTTCTGCTTCCACTTTGCTGTCGTGTGCGTTCTACAAGTCTAACATTGAGTCCCAGCACTCTTCCCTAGTGCAGTAACAGATTTTTTAAAATCTCAGATGCACATCAGAATAATTTGTGAGACACTCTACAGTGTCAAAATGACTGTACCATGACACTGGCAAAGAGTTCAGGCCAAACTTAAAAGCTGGGAGCATTATCTGATATTTCTGAATGAACAGACGAATTAAAAAACAACCCAAGCAAAACAAAGCACTCATTTCTTTAAATGAGAAGATTCTGTTTGATCTGGCTGAGAGATTTCTTCAGGAACCCCGTCTCTTACTACAGCTGCCTTGGGTTAACTTAGAAATTCTTAGTGCAGTTAATGTTTTCCTTTTCCTACAGTAATTTGCAGTCTTGTGTTTAATATCCAATACTTTCTTAGCTTAACATCTTATAAGGGTTTGGGGTTTTTTTCTGAATTGTTTGTTAGTAGATCAAAATCCAGAGTGATAAATAACTAGGTACAGGAAGGCAGGTTTTAGTCTGTACTTTGCTGGAGTGCCAGTAGATGGCAATAAAACAAAGACTTGCTCAAATCCTCCCGAGTATTGATATGTACCGATTTTGTGACACAGCTCTTGGAAATAAAAAAGACAAGTTTGCTTTAAAGTAGATATTTTTTCTATATATATTTTAGCCATGTTTTGTTATGAGAAGGGTATGCTCCTTCACTTAAATTAAATCCTACCTGCACAAGAAATAAACAGTATTTCTAATATAAAATTTCAATTATGGCACAGATGTTTTTACTTTCTGATCACCAAAAGTGATGCTACTATATCTTTTTATCATATTGTGAACAATAAAGTTACACAACTGTAGAAGTTAGTTTTGGGAGTGGAAAGTGAGGACAGTCAGTTGCACAGCATTTTATCAGACTGTTCTGTTCCCTTTGGTTTCTATACCCACAGTAACATACAGCTGCTGTTGTCAGCATCTAAATTTGGGCTACCAAACACCATAAGTAAGCATGCCATACATAGGGGTTCACGTAAAAGCTTCAGGAGGTGCTAGGAGGCACCAAGTGTTTTCCACAGCAAAATGCATATGCAAGTGTCTTCTTAATTAGGCATCAAAGTATATGTGTTTGCAAGGTACTAAATGGTGATTGTAAGGCAAGTATAGCCACAAATCAACATCAACTGTATAGCCACAAATCAACGTCACGTGACAAGTTTTTGAATGATCCTCACATTTTTGTAATATTTTACATAATTCCCATGAATACCAGAGGTACCATTTATGAGCCATTAATCTTCGTTGTTAAATTAGCACTTCATCTGATCACCAACATTTGGTTACTTTTTTTTTCTATGTATGTAAATGTTTTAAATGAAATTATTCTTTTCTTTCAATTTCATTTGCACAAGCAATCACTTAAATACAATTTGAATAAATGAGGTTAAATGGCTCAAGAAGAGAAAGGCAGGTATTTATTTTTGTGCACGCTACTGAGCCCCTGTTTCTGTGACTGCAGTTTTTCTCTGGAGCATGCAAGGCAGGCTTCTGCATGAGAACTGCTGACAGTCCATCTGAGCATGGGCAGAGGTTGCCCAGTGCAAAGCTAGGCAGCAATCAGATGCTATTTGAAAAAACTAAAAAAAGACCTTAATTCTACACATGATGATTCCTGTAATCCTGTAACAACCTGAACTTGCATTATTGTCTCGGGCAAATTTTGAGGTGCCTTCAGTATGTCGGTAAGTTATTTCTGAAGTTTGTTTTTTGCCTGTTCAAGAAGAGCCCCATTAATTCTCTTGCTTTAGGCGAAGTTATTTTTAGAAGGAAGAACACTTTTCCAGTAGTGAAAATATTCCACTACTGTTCCAATATTAATACTCTGTTTATCAAGCATTTTAGGTCTTAGTTGCATACTTGAATATGTGCAGACAAATTTAAATAATAATAAATTCATAACAGAATTGTATCCTATTGTTTTTAAACAAGCTCGGTATTTTAGTTGAAAAAAAGTTTTGAAAAACTTTAGAATGTATGGCTATATGGAAAGAAGATTACCCTTTTTCATGGGGAGAAAGCAGTTTAATGTATAGGTAGAACCTTAAATATTTGATGGTACAAAGCCTATATTTTGTCTTGAGACTGTTTACTTCCCTCCCCTTAAAGCCTTACCCACTTACCAGCGCAGTCCATTGAAAAACTTGCATTAGCTCGGTAACCTCTGGATCTTTTCTGTAATACATGTGGAATTAATTGTGTTAGGCTTGTCTTTGTTTTAGTGATAAGAGAATAGAACGAAAATTTACTGAAATAGTGTAGTAGTGAATAGATCTTATCTGATCTTTGTGTATGTTACGATGCATTTTGTGCTGAACTAAAATGCAGCTGTAGTATTAGATGTCAGAAAACATTTTCATGAAAAAAGTTGATACATAATAGTTTTCAACAACAGGGGCCATGAGTAACTACATAATTCAGAAACTAAAATGGACAACTGTAACTATAAAGCTAATAAAAGGTATTGAATGTCATTACCTAGTTTTTACAGGCTGTGTTAAAATTTTCTATGATTTCCTGACTCTGAGTTAGCTTTATAGAAAACAGTTTGGGAAGCATACGTTATTGGGTCCAGGTATGACAGTCACAACAGTGACTCTTAAATGTATCTGTTAAATAGAAAAAATTGTTTGTGCATCTGGGATGGCAGGTTTGAGGGAACGCTGACATTTTCATCGAAATTCCGTATTCATAGAGGAGTATCTTTTGTATGTATTTATTTTGCAAATGACTGACTCCTTGGTTCATCATTACGTTATGTAAATGATTCTTGTGTTCTGCTCTAAGGTGGAGCTTACATGAAATGCTTAGATACAGGTTCTAAGTCATTCCTGTCCAACCTGTGAGTGGTTGAACAAAATGGTTCTGCAGTAGAGTTGGTTGTATCAGGGTAGAAGGAAGCTGATTTTGAAGTGGAAGATAAATCAGGTCATTTTGTTTGTGTTTTTTTAACTTTGTAAGCAAAGCTTCTTAGTCATAGCCATTGAGAATATGAATAGCTTGTCCCTGATACCATCTTGTTTTAGCTAGTATAGAATTTACATTTAAAGGAAATCACTGGGGGTTTAAAATATTTTTTTTTAAAACCAGGTTTATATAAATTAATTTACTACTTAAAATAGGTTTGATATAATTTTAAATTTAATTCAGTAAAAATGTCTATGAACTGTTTCACATAAGCTGTGGAATCTGTTAGGTACTAATAGATAAACATGACTGGTATTTAGATGGGTTGTCACTCTTAAAGACAAATTTAGTGAGATGTTTTCCTTTGTCTCTGTAGTTATCAGAGACTGTTACAGACGATTGCTGTACTCGAGGCTCAACGTACTCAAGCAGTTCAAGACCTTGAAAGTTTAGGCAGACACCAGAGAGAAGCACTGAAAGATCCTATTGGATTTGTGGAAAGACTCCAGAAGAAGGTATTTCAATGGGCTTTTCTCAAGTCTTACTCGGAATTTTTTTTAATAATTAGTAATTAATCATCTGTAGAAATCAGAGAATTCTGTATGTACAGGGTGTTTCAAAAAGACGGACCCAATTTCAGTTGAAGGTCCATTTCAAGTGGGTCTGTCTTTTTGAAACACCCTGTACTTTTGTAAACATGAGTTTAAAATCCTTTCTCTGCTGAGCAAAAAATAGCCCTTTGCTTATTAAATCTGTAAGACATAGGTCATCATTGATTTTATTAGATATGCTTTCTTACCTTTTTTTTTTGCATGTAGAAATGTAATCTTTGTATTTCTAATTGTAATGTAAGTACTTTAAGATAACCTGAAATCTACAGGTGACTGGAAGTACTTCTTAGTAAGACCTCAGATAAAGAATTCTTAAATTCTCCGATTCGAGAAATTAAATGTTGTGCTATAAGTTAATTTGGTGATGTACTTTTTAAAGAGCAGGAAATGTAGTTCATAGCCTAAAACCAAAATGAAAGCTAGAAAACACACCTGAGTTCTGGATAACGTAATAGAATATTGTCTGATGGAGGAGAATTAAGTTTTGGTACAGAAGCATTTTCTTTTCAGGCTTTAAAAATAATTTGTATTGACGGGGATACTGAAAAAACATGCTTAACCTTCTAGTCTGGTAGCAACATGCTGTACTTCAGTGAAGAACGAAGTAGGTAGTTTATGGTGCTCTTCTTTTCCAAGGTTTGTAGAGACCTAGGTGTAAAGAGAGGTCTGTGAGCCCATTGGTTTCAATAGTTGTCTTTCCGTTAGATTTTGAGATGAGTTAATAGCATGCATGATGTAATAGGTTGTATTTGATAATCATTGCATGGGAAAATACTAGTGCTAGTTGAAAGTATCTCATGGTTTTTTGCCTCCAAAACAAAGGAATGATACTCTTAAGGTTGACTTTTATTTGAAGTGGTGAGCTTTGCAGCAGTTGTATTCTAGGCGGAAGACAGCAAAGTCAGTGTAAAATATACATTGATTTCTTTGATGAATTGAGGTTTATCAAATGACAAAACTCAGAGTCCTATGTTTTTTTGTGTTAAGAAAGGTACAGATCCTGGGCAGACAGTATGTTTAAGCAAAATAAGACAGATAAGAAAGTAACATGATACCGAAGTCAGAAACACCTGATTTCAGCTGTTAAATCTACACTTTAAATTTTTATGCTCAATAAGCCATCATTGACCGTGCCGCTGCATATTTTATATGCACTGTTGTGTATTATTCCTGAAATGTATCTTCTCCTTAAAAAGACTGTATGCTGCATGGCACCTTAAAAATTCTGATTTTGAATTCTGCTGTTAGCTAAAAAACAGTATCAGGTTTTCATAACTTTTAAGGTTTCATAGTTTTTTGTTTGGATATACAGCAATTGCATTAAATATTGCTTTTCACTTTTCACTCTTTTTTTCAGGTCGATATGGGTCTTCCATATCCTCAGAGAGTTGTTCAGCTCCCTGAGATTGCCTGGGACCAATACACCACTAGCCTTGGAAACTTTGAGAGAGAATTCAAAAACCGAAAACGTAACAGTAGGAGAGTGAAGCTCATTTTTGATAAAGGTAAAAGGAAAGTGGGAATATGTTACAAGAAAGACATGACCAGTGTGGAGGTGTAATAATTCATTTTTTAATGTTGCTTACAGTAGGTATACCTGCAAGACCAAAAAGCCCTTTGGATCCCAAGAAGGATGGAGAGGCTATTTCATATTCTGTCTTGCCTTTAAGTGATGGTCCAGAAGGTTCTGCAAACAGTCGTCCACAGGTAGTTACAAAAGGAAAGATACAAGTTTGCAAAATTTGCTTTTGCAAATTTTTTCTTTTTCATTTAGGCAAATTTTATTTCAAATATTCATGCATTTATTTGGTTTGGTTTTACTTAGGTAGGAAAAGGGTTAAACTCAAGTTACCCTAACTGTACTTTTTCTAAACACATATTCCATTTTATGTACTGTATTTGAACAGATTATAAGAGGACGACTTTGTGATGAGACCAAACCTGAAACTTTTAACCAACTGTGGACTGTAGAGGAACAGGTAACGGGAAACTTCAGTTTTGTAGCTGTGGTAACGTATGTCAGAATAAAAGCAAATTGTGTAATAATGTTGAAAGCACTTAGAAATTCAGAGTCACATGTATGTAGATACTAGCTTTTGACAACTCATACTTCTACTAGGAAAGATGTATTTATTTCTTTTCCCTGTTGTTCTAGAAAAAACTTGAGCAATTGCTTTTGAAGTATCCACCGGAGGAAGTAGAGTCCCGACGGTGGCAGAAGATAGCTGATGAATTGGGAAATAGGACAGCGAAGCAGGTAACAAGTAACACTTGGAGAAGTAATCCCTTTCCTTGGCTTTTTTTTTATTTGTTTGTTTTTAAAGCTTTTGAGGAAGCACTGATAAGTGTTGAAGAGAATAATGGATACAGTCTTTTAAGTCTTGGGTTTGTTTGAGTGCTTGTGTGGTAGTAGTGATGTCAGTCACTGCATTCTAACAGCTGATACAGATTCACAGAAAACTTATTTGTAGATTTTTTTTTTAAATAGCAATAAATAAAATTAATATCTTTTCAGTAATATTTTTTTCTTAAAAATGTAACAGCGGGGCCTGCATTTCCGTAATAACTGTTGGGGATCCAGGCAAGGCGATGTGTCCGGGATCCAGGCGAAGCTGGGCAGTGTAATCTCAAGCTGGCAGTAAGCTGCCCCGGAGTGCTGGGTGCGCAGAGAGCGCAGAGCCGGCCTCCCTTCCCAGCACTCAATGTTCTTGCTGCTATTGTAGGTTGAGTAGTTTCTCAACGTTCAACACACAGAGCACGTCCTGCTCCTTTCCCCTGGTGCTCAGGCACTGAAGGTACCCTAGTGCCTCGAGCCCTGCCTTTTATGGTCCACCCCCTTGTTAGGCAATTAGCTTTATTATTATTAAACAATTAGCACCTGAATGTGATGACCAGGAGGGCTGCTCTGTCAATCAACAATCAGGTAGCCCTCTGGTCAACCTCTACATTCTCTACAATAACAATACAACTCTTATTCTCAATCTCAAATACAGAATTTTAAAAGTCCCCCAAAGCCCCCAACAAAGCTCCCAAACCTAGTTGTTCATTAGATTTTGGCTGCATGCATTTAATTCCATATAGCAAATATAGTGACACCAACTGTTTTCAAAGTGAGTTACATTGGAGTGCTGAATTCCCTGCACCTCAATGCTACAGAACAGGCAGACATTTTAAGACTCACAGACAGAAGAATTAGTTCTGTTCTGGGGCCGAGATCTACAAAAGGACACAGA
This sequence comes from Aegotheles bennettii, assembly GCA_013398125.1. Lineage (NCBI taxonomy): Eukaryota > Metazoa > Chordata > Aves > Caprimulgiformes > Aegothelidae > Aegotheles > Aegotheles bennettii. Next base: position 693,851 of record VZRW01008816.1, read on the forward strand.
TGTGGAGCCACCAAGTGTTTCTGCATCCTACTTGTTGGGATTTTTCCCCTAAAACCACATAATTTCTCCAATTTGACCAGAAGTAAAAAATGCTGATGTTCTTTGTTCACAGTATTTTAATTTCTCCTATTTCAGTTGTATGATTTCAGGTAAAAGTATAATAAGTATTTCAATACACAAGATTACCTCATCTCTGATCATATCTATACTTACAGGTGTATTTCTCTGTACCTGGAAAATTAAAATATATGCTTACTTATTTCATAAATAAAATGCAGAAGTACTATGCATAATTTTATCTGTTAAAAATATTATTGTTAAGAAAGAAGAAGTTTAGCTTCAGCAGGTAACAGACTACTAAAACTCTTTCCTTTCTATCACAATTTTCACTAGATTTCCTGTGTACTTTTAAACAAGGGTAGTTTTTTTTCTCTGAAAGTCTTCAAAGTGTCTGGAAATACTACAAATACAGCATTGCAAGACAGTGGTGGTTAGAGTAATTGTCACAGTAAATACGGGGATTTCTTGTCCTTCTACCAATGTAACAATGCTGGCAAAGCTTTGAAGTGAAGGCCTGTTACATTTCATTTGACATTTAACTGTGGCATGTTGTTTTTTTTCAGGTTGCCAGTAGAGTGCAAAAATACTTTATTAAACTGACTAAAGCTGGTATTCCAGTTCCAGGAAGAACTCCAAACCTATATTTATACTCCAAAAAGGTGAGACAATATTACAGCAGAAATTCCACACTTCTGATGGCATTTACATGCAAATTGACTTGAAATCATTAATATTTTCAACAGATTTAAGTCTTAATTAGTGTTTTCTCAACTTGCTAGTTCCACCCTGCATGTATTTCTTGCTTAATAAAATAATCTTTTTCTTTTGCTGTTAGCACTGTAGAGTGGGCTGGGTGTTATTCTAGTTTCACATCAAAATCTGTTAATTACCTCTCTATCAGATAATCTCAGGGACGTGAACTATCAGAAAAGAGAACATAGCAGTCAGATTGCAGGCTGAGCAAACAGACTTGAATGATTGGTCTTGGGGTACTTTTCCTCATTTATAAGTTTACTGTAATTGATCTAGAAGAGTATAATGAGAACCATGTGGGAAGAGGATAAGGAGCCCTATAATTCGTATTGTACAGTCACCTTCTAATTTAAAAAAAAATAATATTATGTATAACTGAGCATACTGAACTAGCACAAGCACAGGCTTAAGACTGAGATGTCATGTCTTATTTTGATTTGCAACATACATGACTATTGAAATACGGTGCTTTTCCTGATCTTGGAATGGATGAGAATAGAATATGGTCATCTTAATTTGCAAAAGAAGACTCTAGATTTCTGTGCAGACGAGTCACATATTTTGCTTTAAATAGTGTAGTAGTCTTAGGTACCGTTGAGGGCCCTAGACATCTGACGAGGGCAGGGTTTTGTGGGGGTTTTCTTTTTTGGGTATTTTATTGTTACCATTGTGTTTACAAATGTTCTTTAAAATCTGTTAGAATGGCATTTTGTAGAGTAACATTGCTCTCTCGGTTACCCTTATCCATGATGTTTTCTGATTAGGAATAGTGTAATCCTTACATTGATTCTGTAAAAAGGTTACAGATTTAGTCCCTTCAAAGGTTGGGAATAAAGTTGCTGCCAGAGGTGCCTGATCAAAAGATCTGCCGCATCTCATCTCTGATGATTTAAAATGTTACACACCCACAGTTGTCTCCTAGCATTCTCTGAAGTTACTGCAAACAATGAATGCTCCTATCAGAGGCTTTCCAGTTTGTCATCCATCATGGTAATGCCATTTTACTTTCACCAGGATTTTAATCTGCTATTCTGCTCTATAAACAGAGGCAGGGAAGGTGCAGGCATGACTCTTGTCTGGCACCTTGTCTATTGGAAAAAGCACTTTCTGGCAGAAGAACCAAAGAAACAGCTGCAAACATTGATACCTTAGATACTGTGGTGAGATTAATCTGTTAGAACTCTAAATTACTTGTACAGTTTGCCATACTGAGGGGCTAATTTCAAAAGGGATTGAAAATTTAGTTTTGAAAATTATAATCCTTTGAGTTCTTTATGTCACCTTACCATTTCAAATCACCTTAGTTGCATGTCTTTTCTTCTTTCCTCTTGGTTTTATTTGGAAAGACTGTTCTTGCAGAATGTGAGCAATGCTGCCAGGCAGCAGATCATCGTATTTGATAAATAGTGGGAATATTTAATCAGTACATGTGTGACATTTTATGCATATTTTTCACTAATTTCAATAGTGATCCATAAAGTTCTTTAACCCCACTGATGTGCATACAAACACAGCATAACCAATTTTATAAATTCTTAACATTCTTGTACTACAAGGGTAATGCTACCATCCTACATATTTTTCTTAAGCTTATGTGTAGAACAAATCTAATACTTATGTCTGTTTTCACAGTATGATTCATATCTTTGTTACCAAGTCATAATAGTAAGATCACCATGCCCTGGTTTGTATTAAAGTAGCATCTCCATTTTATATTGGTATCTCATGTAAGAAATACAGCAGGTGAAAAGATCAAACAAGTAGCATATGTGGGGAAATTAAGCTCTCAGCCTGCTAATATAGCTGTCTACTTCGAGCACAGATTGACAGCACTGTACCAGGCTGTAGTTATTCCCAAATGTCAAAGGAGATAACATAATGTGGCAGAAAGGAGATGCAGGGGGTATTGGAAGCCTGGTCCATGCTTACGCTGTGTTCATCCTTATTTTGATACTGAGTATGCATATAGCTGTAAAATGTGGTATCTGCTTTATTGCTGATAATAGAAGCATGAAAATTGGATGCTGATACTTAAAGTACATATCTATGGGAGAATAAAAAACATAGATACATTTAATGTAAACAATTGTGTCAAAGGGGATGATTCACAGAAGTTACTTGCATTTCTGCATGGGGATTGCCCAGGATGCTTTTTTAAAATGGTTATTGGAGAGGTAAGAAGCCTGTTCAGTTCTTGCACATCTTGTTGAAGTTACTGTGTACATCTCCTCGTATGACATAATGTCTCTTCTCATAAGTGATACAGGAAATGGAACAGGATGCATCAGTTTATTTTCCTGTATAACTATCATCTGCTACTAGTGAAAATAAAACTGAATCAGAGATTTAGGACTCTAGTATTCAATTCTTAATTATGGCTTATCATTTTCAATTTAATGCTTATATAATATCATTAGTGCACCTGCTTTTAAGCTTAATGCAGAAGATACATTTCCCACAGGAAAAATAATTTTTTTAACTGTCTGCTTTTATGTAATGTTTTAGTTCATTCTTCACCAGAAGTATTATGTTAAAAAGAGAATTCAAATCCTCAGTTAAATTCCTAGGTCATAACTGTATGCATAACAGTGCACCTATTTAAGCATAGGCACAGTTTCCTGTCTTGATTTCCAGATCTAGTATTGAAGCCAGATCTGCTTTCTAGTAACAAAATTTAAATCACCATGTCAGCTCAAGCTGAAATACCATCTAACCCCATATTCTGGGGAGGTTGTAACCTTAAAGGAAACCAGAAAAGCAGCAAAACACAGGAAGTCAGTGATCATAAGGCAGAAGGTGGAAAAATTCAACACAATGGATGGTACATTAGCCTTAGAACAAAATGTTTGTTTTTATTCCATGCACTGTAGTTCTTCTGCAGATCTGGGGTACCAGCTTCCGATCATTCCTACAGACTTCATCTCTTCCCTTAAGAGTGAATGAAGCTAGTCTCAATTCCTTGTTATAATTCTGTCTGCATAGCTACAGTCCATCTAAGATAATTTGTGTGACCTTTGCATATATTTTAACTGTGCACAACTGTAATATAATGCTAGATCCCTCTTCAGATATTGAATCTGTCTTCAGAGATAAATGGTTGTATTAGAGTATTACAGGTTTGTAACTGATTTGAGAATCTTTGGGATAAAGTCTTGCATAAAAAGAGAAATTATTTACTATTGTAAATATTCCTTATTCTTTATCTGTATAGGAGAAGCTAAACACAGTGTAAGACAATCTTCTCTTATACGATTATTTAAAGAAGCACTTTTCGTACTTCTGGATTTTGATTCACAGTTTTCTTTAAATTGAGGAATGTAAGATTTGACATTTAAGATGTCAAAATGCTGGTCTAGAAAGTAGCTAAGTAAAAAGTTGAGACAGTTTCATTTACCCTAAATTCTTCTTTTTTGATGCTTAATATTATTCCATGGGGAATAAATAATAGGGGCTGAGTGCCTTTAAGTAATCTATTTTAAAAATGCCATGCATTCTACACCTTCAGACAGCATTAAAGTTGAAAGGTTTTAGGTATGCACAATGGAGTAATTTATCTCATCTAACATCTTTTAGATTCCTTTTCCAGTCAGTGACAATGAAAAAGAACCTTCAGGGAGTGATTCTTTCTAACTCTTAGAAACCTCTTCTATGGTGGAATGAATTGCCTTTTCTCTCCCTGGACTAGGAAAGAGATCTGGACAATTAGCCTAGACTTAGATTTTCTAAGGCATAAATTAATACAAGGTGATGATGATAAATTTCGACCATGGACTGGTCTCTTGGATCTTGGACCTGTGCAAAACTACTTCTTGGTTTAGTCTTGCACTCACACCATTCATGACTCTCGGAAGTCTTTTAATATCTTTGCACTTTTGCTCTCAGCTTTCAAAACTGTAACAGCTTTATTTTCTGTTTTTCCACTGTTGTCTCTCTCATTTATTTAGGTGGTAGGGTTTTTATGGTAAATGCTCTTTCTTACTGGGTTTTTACCAAACAAGTTTTGCACTGTTCATCTGATTTCACTTGTTATTGCGGAGAAAGACTCCAGCTGTACGAGGCTTTGATAGAGTGATTTAACTAAAAATAATTGGAAAGGTGATAGACTGTTTAGTACAAAATAGCAAATTTCTGGCAAGGATGTATCAATGAGGATTACTTAAATAATAACCAAGAAATGTTTTTTAAACTATATCATTTTTTTCACTGTAGTCATCAACTAGACGGCAGCATCCTTTAAATAAACATCTTTTCAAACCTTCAACTTTCATGACATCTCACGAACCTCCGGTTTATATGGATGAAGATGATGACAGATCCATTTTTCACAGCCATATGGATACTGCAGCAGAAGAGGAAATATCGGTATGTCATTTAAATAGGTCAGAGAACGTCTTGCTTACTGTAATTTTAACCTGTTAATAAATAATATGAGGATTAAGGATCTTTGTCATAAAATAAATATCATACAGTAAGTATTAAATGGTGAGATAAGTATTAAATGGTGATTGATGAGATAAGTATTAAAGTATTAAATGGTGATTGATGAGATATTTTGAATGATAAAAACATCGTCAATATAGACACCCCTAGTTGTAGAAAATTTAGAACAAATCAGAAAGAAAGTACATAAAAGTAGTAATAAACAACTTTGTCCTGAAACACCTCTAAAAAGTTTTAGGTGCATATTTTCAAAAAGTGACCTGGCATGAGATCAGTTTGGAAATCATATAAACTGTATAGCTGTGATTCTGGTTAAAGATGTGTTGTATTAGGAAAGTTACACAAAGCCCTGGGAAAATTTGGATGCTGTTGGCATCATTGTGTTTTGTCTTCCTTCACTGGCTGAATTAATTACAGATTTTTTAAAAATTCACTTCAAAATGTGAACAGACTGAGTCATCAACCGACAAATGTATGTGTTTTTGGAGGCAAATTCTAGTAGACATCCTAACCCAATGTAGTATTACGTCATGAAGTATTCCACTTTCCCAATTTATCCCATGGGATAATACTGCAAGAATTTAGACATATGTCTTTTCCACTTCCATGTAGAGGAACTATATCCTACCACTGGGATTCTGGGCCAGGTTCACAGTTAGTGTGAATCACTGTGGCTTTACTGTGCTTAGACTGAAGAACCTAACCTGTTCCATCTTTTTAATTTTCTTTTATTCTATGAGTCTAGTGATACCTTGTGTGAAAAACTTGCTGCATAACAGAAGTATGGCCACCCAGTATAAGTCCGTTCATTTTCTTCATTGACTTTTTTACATGCACTGCATAGTCTTCCTTGAATTATTAAATTTGCTCATCTATTAGTCTTCAATCCCATCTTCTTTCTTCTCTATTCTCTCCCTGACGATCTTTTGGTTCATCTACAGACATTCCTGATAACTTCACATGTTCCAGTAAGAACCCTAGAAGGCCTGGGGAAAAAGTGTGTATTAGAAGAGATCCAGATTACTGTTATTTATCTCAATGGAGCTGTTTTTGAGCAAACATTCTTTAATTCTGTATTATTTTAAATTACATTTTAGTTTAATTAACAGTTTAATTAACTGGTATTTATTTTAATGTGGGTGAAAGTTGCTGGTTTACTTTCTTCCTTAGCTAGTGCAGCATTTCCAGATGGATATACTTCTGGCTTGCAGTAATGTAGAAAGACACAGGTGAGCTTAGTTACCAAAAAGATCCCCATTATCAGTCCAAAATAGAAGCAATTTGGAGGAAGAAAAGGGATCATGAACTATGTTCAAAATAAACATGCAGTTTTCTGTTCTAACATTAAAAGTCAGGTATCTTAGTGACAGTCACTGTCTTGGAGGAAAATACTTTACATCATCTGGTGGAGAAGAGATTCAATGTAGTGAGAAATTATAGGAAAGGTTTTCTTTGAGTTCTTTATAATAGAAGTACCAGGTGGCATTACCCTGTAAAGGCAAAAAGATTTTGGCTGGATATTACCAGTAAGCTTGACTGGCATAATCATTCCTGAAAAATTGTTTCAGTATAAATGAGTTTTTCCGAATTGAAGACCCTCTATTCCCAACAGAATGAATTTACTTTTCAGTTATGATAACTTCATTTTGTGAGTAGCCTAATTATTCAAGACTACAACTGCTAATTATTCCAGAATGAAGTGTACACACAGGGAGCTGTTACAACATAGTTTATTCAATATAAGTTATTTATGCCAGGCAGTTTTTTCTTTAGAGATTTCCATAGAAGGTGAACCCTGTTTTATATTAAGAGAATGTATCTTATCACCACACAGTTTAATCACGTAATTTAACCTTGATTTTTCTGAACATTTGCAGTCCAGTCCTTTATATAGGTTCACAATCACAATTAAATAATTTATAAGGCCTTAGAAATTTAACACTGAAGAGCAAGCCTCTTTCCCTCACTTTCTTTAATAAACTTAGTAAATAATACAGATTTTCGATCTTCATGGGTTCATAAAAAGAAATTGCCATTATGTGTGTAGGCTATTTGTCGAGCAAGCATTGGAGGCTGCTACTTTCCGGGTTAAGTAAAGGTGGCCCGTCCAACCTGTCGCAATGCCATGATGTCATTTGGCCGGTGACCGCATCATGATCTCGTAATCATTACAAGATTCCCACTGAAGAGGGTGTGTCAGAGCACGGGCAACCTACCCTTAGAGGCTGCCCGGCTTTGCCCATCATTTTTTCCGCCCGTGGGCTGAGGCGACTTGGGCGATGATTGCGGCGATCGTCAATCATGCCAATAATTTGGTTATTTGCCGAATTGATGGAATTTACTATCAGTGGGGTGGCGAGTCCCATCAATAGGAGAGGCGAACCCCCCGCTGGGGCAAAGGTCGACTCGGTTACCCTTACGAGCATCCGGCGGGACCACGAGGAGGTGCGACCTTTGCAGCAAAGCCCAGCCGTAACCAGACATTAAGAGAGTCATAGCATTAGAAGAGTTTTGATTACTTTCTTGTAGTTGTTTTCCATAGCTGAGCATTCCTGTCAGTATAGGATCTGAAAACCACTACATCAGTAAAGACTTGTCATCTTTGAAAACAGCTGACATCTGCCAGGTACAGCTGCTGCAATTAAATAGCCATCTAGAAATGGGCATCTGAATTAGAATGAAAGCTTCTGTCTTTTCCTAACATAGAGGTCCCTCAACCTTCGTTTAAGAAAACTGAATGGCAAAAACCAGAATTGGTGTGTTTTTTAAAAAAGAGAGAACCATTTGTTAAAATCTCTGGCAAAGTTATGTGCATCGGCCTGTAGAGAAACAAACTCGGGAAATTAGGAAAAATAGTGATCTATATTCTTAAGCTGTTAAGTGTAGTCAATGGGACAGAATCTATTTGGAGGACTGTGACTAGTGGAGTGCCTCGGGGGTCGGTACTGGGACCGGTGTTGTTCAGTATCTTCATCAACGACCTGGATGTGGGTACAGAATGTATCCTCAGCAAGTTTGCTGATGACACTAAGCTGGGAGGAGTGGCTGACACACTGGAGGGCTGTGCTGCCATTCAAAGAGACCTTGATAGGCTGGAGAGTTGGGCGGGGAGAAACTTAATGAAATTCAACAAGGGCAAGTGCAGAGTTTTGCATCTGGGGAAGAACAACACCATGCACCAGTACAGGCTGGGGGCTGACCTGCTGGAGAGCAGTGTAGGAGAAAGGGACCTGGGGGTCCTGGTGGACAGGAGGATGACCATGAGCCAGCAATGTGCCCTTGTGGCCAAGAAGGCAAATGGCATCCTGGGGTGCATTAGAAAGGGGGTGGTTAGTAGGTCGAGAGAGGTTCTCCTCCCCCTCTATTCTGCCTTGGTGAGGCCACATCTGGAGTATTGTGTCCAGTTCTGGGCCCCACAGTTCAAGAAGGACAGGGAACTGCTTGAGAGAGTCCAGCGCAGAGCCACAAAGATGATTAAGGGAGTGGAACATCTCCCTTATGAGGAAAGGCTGAGGAAGCTGGGTCTCTTTAGCTTGGAGAAAAGGAGACTGAGGGGTGACCTCATCCATGTTTACAAATATGTAAAGGGTGAGTGTCAGGACGATGGAGCAAAGCTTTTTTCAGTAATGACCAATGATAGGACAAGGGGCAATGGTTGTAAACTGGAGCATAGGAGGTTCCATGTAAATATCGGGAGAAACTTTTTCACTGTGAGAGTGACGGAGCACTGGAACAGGCTGCCCGGAGAGGTTGTGGAGTCTCCTTCGCTGGAGACATTCAAACCCTGCCTGGATGCGTTCCTGTGTGATGTACTCTAGGTGACCCTGCTCTGGCAGGGGGGTTGGACTAGATGATCTTTCGAGGTCCCTTCCAACCCCTAGGATTCTGTGATTCTGTGTGAAGTGACAGCATGAAGTGAAGGGATGAAGGAGTTTGGATAACTCTGAAACTTCTACTTTTCCAGTCAAGGAATGATGCTTCTCATCACTTTTTATTCTTACAGGTAAAGGTGAGAAGTTAATACTGCTCAGATTGGCTGTCTTCAAATAAAAAAATACATATAATGGAAGTCTTGATTTATGGGTCTTTTAAAAATCTGAGTTTGCAAAAATTCTTAAAACTGTAGAAAGTTTTTGGGTGTCCTTTGTTTTTAATATTTTCACAGCTTTGAAAGTACTTCAGAACAGTGATTGTAACTGTCCTTAGAATAGTATTCCATACCATTTCACGGAATAATAAAGAGAAAAATCAATTAACTTGATAAAACTGACCTGAGTTTTCAGTTCTCAGGTATAATATCTGTTGCCATGTATTTAAAACTAAACTAAACTAATTTTTTCTTAAACAAAAGCTAAGTCTTCTGCTGCAGCTGCCATTTTGCCCACAATGTATGGGCAAGTGGATTATACGCAAATTGCAGTTAAGCATCTAAGGTGAGAAAAACACCCTATGAATTAAAGTAGGCACTACTCCTTTCTCCTTTATACTACAAGTAAGCTCTTCACCAGAAGAAACTTGTTTGTAGGGTAATTTTTTTTTTGTTTTAATGCAAATAAAAGAGTATAAATAATGCAAAATAAAGTGTAAGTTAGTTGTACGTGCTGTCTTGTGCTATGTTTTAAAAAATAATTTCCCAGTATGTTTCTTGGAATATATTGCCAGCATTTCCTCAAAGGTAATACATCATACATAGTGACTTATGGACTATACGGCTTACTAGTTATTACATTCCTTAAGAATGTTTCTCATTTATTTTTAACCATGAACAGGATGAAGAGAGTATTCCAATAACATATCGAGAGTTACCTGAATACAAAGAACTTGTAGAGTTTAAAAAATTGAAGAGACAGAAACTCCAGCAGATGCATGCAGAAAGTGGATTCGTGCAGCATGTGGGATTCAAGGTGAGTTTAAGACATGGTCAGTGTCTTAATTAGTGTTCTCAGTGGATTGTAGAAGTTTTCAAAGAAGATAACATGGTTTGGATTTCCTAAAAAGGCTTTGTTTAATTTGGCAAGTTTGGTTCCTTAGTTCTGTGTCTGCTTTCTCTCATCTTCTTTAATAAAAACAACACAGGTAATTAACTCTTTCTGATAGCTCAGGTTTCACTGAATACTGATATTGTATAAAGATTAATAAGCATACTGTCTTTTCATTCATATTATGAAAATACAGCTCAAGAGCCAGGTTAAATCATAGTAGAATTCCATTTGACACTACACTCTGTTTTGACAATGATTCATTGATGATAATTCTCTGATGATGAATTTGGAGTCATTTTGCCTCCACTTGAGGCCAAAGAAGGGACAAAGATTATTAATGAGAACAGTAATAGATTAATAATTTTTTTGTTTTGTAGCAACATCCTAATCCTATCGAGTAATAACTTGCACAAGTTGAAGCAAGGACATGAAACAACAGCTATGTGAAATTAAGAAAATAAACATTAAGCTAATGTGTTGTCCCAGTGTCAATCATCAGTAGGTGACAGGAAAGAAAGGGCATTCTCTAAATTATATTTTCTGGTTTGCAAGGGATGTTCTGTGAAGCTATTTGCTATGTTGGAACAGTTTGTTTGCCTTGTTTAGTGTTGTGCAGCTAGGCTTATTTTCTAATACCCGTTTATATAAGAATGCAAAGATACTCTGCTTAAAGTTCAGTTCAAAATGACTGGAAAATTAAGACAGCTTTGTTTAGTTGACATTGGCAAACTTAATCACGTTGGTCAACCACCAAGGCACTTTTAGTTTTTGCTGTTTATTTTTTTTTTAAGTTAACATTGTGTGTTTGTTTTGAATTTTTTTGAGTTTGTGGGGTATTTTGGGGGATTGGGGAGGGGGTGTTTTTTTTTTAAAGTTAACATTTACTTCCCCAAAATTCAACACTTTGATGAGGCAGACCAGACTTCTAGATAACAATCTAGTTGCTTTTTCTATGTGAAATTACTCCGAAAAGTAAGTTGGCATTATGCAGTGTCAAGCATTTAAAGTTTGAAAGTTTCTTTGCAATCTGAATTTGGTTTTATTATGCATTACAGTAAGCTGTGAAATTACATGATTATATACTATTTTCCCTCAGGAGTGCTGCCTTGCTCGGTGCATGGGCTGGATGGAGCTCGCCTAATAAGCAGTCATTCAGAACACTTTTGGTTCTGCGTGGCCTTCAGCCTCATTTACTACACATTATTCAAACTCTATTTTGAATATTGAATTATCGAATCCCTTGTGGGCTTTTTGTGGCTTTCATTGCTATAATACCAGAGCACTTTGCAAATACTTTTTTTTTTCTTTGAAAATGAGAGGCATGGTATTATTTCTGTTTCACAAGGGAAAGAGGGAAGCTGGAGCACAGAAATTAAGGTCAAGGGTTTCCACTATCTTGTTTCTCAAATTGAGATAACTGGAACCATTTTTTATTTTTTAATTTTTTTTTTATTTAGCATTATACTGAACTTGATATTTTCGGAGAACAGCTCGGAGTATGCTTAATTGCTTCTCATTATCAGCCCTCAAACTCTGAAAACCCTTTGTGGAAGGAGAGGATACAGCTGTAGCAAATGTGTAAGGTGTTTGCAGCCCTGAGGGGATTAGTTGTGGCTGGGAACAAGCTTGTTGTGCGAGTGAGTTTCACAGATGTTTTGAGAGAACTTCAGGTTCTGAAGGAGGATGAGCTATTGGAGCACAGGATTGTTTCCCACATTTCTTTTTGCTTTTCAATCCTGTCTCTGCATCACTCTTCAAAGTTTAGATTTTTGAAAAGTTCTCCTTGCCTCAGGTCCAATTTTCCAGGTTTCCTTTTGTATCAAATACTTTTACATTTCTGCCCCTATTCTCTACCATCATTAATTTTTTATCCAGTCTTGATGTTGCATTTGTACTTTGTTTCCTCTTCTTCATGCCACACTCTCCTTGCACTTAGCTGCTGTTGTGTTGTCCCTGATTCTTCTCAGCAATTAGTTCTTGCCTTCTTGCCCAGCTTTAGTTTTAGACTTCTCTTCCCTGAATATGTTGTCCACTTTCTTCCCAGCCACCTGGCTTTTAGTTCCAACCCACCCATAATGTGTTATTTTATTTCCTGAATTTGAAAGTGTATCAGCCAGACCTGTCTTGTCCTGATCTGCAGCCCATCAACAGCCTCCCAACAGGCTCTACTGGTCTAGTCTCACTGCTTGCTTAAGCCAGGGAAAGTGAATCTATACTTAGACATTCCATGTGGTTGGACTTAAGTTATAAATACATTCCATTCTTCATGCATTGTGTTGCAGCAGGTCTTGCAGCCATGTGAGGATAAACAGTGACTGCAGACAGGACTAGGTCTGCTTTTGTTGAGCTGGAGGATAACGTCAGTATGGAGTAATTGGGGAGTGGGAAGCAATGTGAGAGAAAGATTGAGGCTCAGGAGAGCATCTGCGACAGTATGAGGACTTCTGTATCCATGAGTACATTATAGTCTGCGATGATAAGAATTCATCCGTATGGACCAGCAGTAATTGACCTACATACATACATACATGCCTTTTTGTATGGTGGATTGATGTATGCTGGTTTTTAATGCTCTTCCATCTGCTTCACAGTGTGATAACTGCGGAGTTGAACCTATCCAGGGTGTTCGGTGGCACTGCCAAGACTGCCCCCAAGAAATGTCCTTGGATTTCTGTGATTCTTGTTCTGACTGGTGAGCAGCATATCCTTCCACTTTTTATTTGTAATTAGCTTAGTATCTCTGTGTACATTGGAAATCTTTGCTCCAGTGTAGGACACATCTCCTGTGTTGGGTGAAATGGATAATACTTCAGCATATATTTGTGGGAGATATATTTTGTTCTGGATATATTTATTTTTTTTCTTAATACAGTGAACATAACAGGTTTGGTACTGTTAAATAGTGGGGGAAACTAAACTTTATAAATTAATTGTATAAAATTTGCCATGAATCTGTTAATATGATCACTGTTTAAAGACAAGGGAAATATTTGACTTTTAAACTGTTATCTTTTTTTTTCCCCTGCAGTCTGCATGAAACAGAAATTCATAAGGAAGACCATCAGTTAGAACCTATTTACAGAGCAGAGACATTTTTAGACAGAGACTACTGCATGTTCCAGGGCACCAGTTACAATTATCTTGACCCAAACTACTTTCCAGCAAATAGATGACATGGGAAGCAGATCTACCAGCTTGGGCTTACTATCCTCTTTGAAAAATAACAATGGCACCATTGTTAATTCTGTGCACATTTTGGAAAGAGTCTGCTTTCCCTGAAATGTCACTCACAGCATGACAGCTTCCTGGGTGTACTTGTCAAACTACAGCTTTGAGCTGTCATGGTTCTAGATCACTGAACAGCAGCTGAACATTCCTAGTGTGCAGAAGGTTTCACTGGGAGACTTTTCTTTCACCCCATTAGTCATTTTTAGGTGGTGAATCTAAACACAAAAGAAAAACATACAAAAGGGTGAGCCAGAAATGAGAGCACACATTAAAGATAGAGTAAATTCCAAAGGCTTTGAAGAACTTGGTTATAACGAGATCCAGAGGAGATGAAGTATTTATATAAAAACAGTTTAGTAGCTTGCAGTTTTGTTGTGAAAATAGTTTTCAGCACAGTAACTGACTTCTTTAGGCAAGGTTTTAACCAATGACAGTGTTTGCTTCTAGGATGTACTCTAAAAAATACTCACTGTCTCAGTGATGGTTGGTTACAGGCCTTTATTAAATCGGAGCTGCTTAATCACATTGACTTTCAATTTTTTTTATTTTTTTTTTAAACCACAATGAACTCTATTTACCAACAGTGAAGCACTACAGGGGGCAACTGTGGCATTGCTTCCTTAACCAGCTCATGGTGTGTGAATGTTATAAAATTGTCACTCAGATATATTTTTTAAATGTAATGTTATATAAGATGATCATGTGATGTGTACAAAATATGGTGAAAAGTGCCAGTGGTAGTAACTGTGTAAAGTCTCTAATACTCAACATTAACTCCTTTAAAATAAAATACACAGCCTTCTGCCTCTGTATTTGGAGTTGTTAGTGCAACTCATCAAAGAAAACTGCCTAATATAAATCATATATATGGTAATAATTTTTCCTCTTTTGTAGTCTGCACAAGATCCATGAAAGATTGTATTTTTATTACTATTTAAACAGTGATTAAATTTAGCCTGAGCAGTGAGCAAGGGTTCACATGCATTCTTTTATACTGCTGGATTTTGTTGTGCATCATTTAAAACATTTTGTATGTTTCTTCTTATCTGTGTATACAGTATGTTCTTAAATAATGTTCAATTGTCAGGAGAACTGTGAGAAATAAACTATGTGGATACAGTCTGTTTATATATAGAATGCTTGCTGTGACTTCCTTTCTGTGTAGTTCCGACTTTTTAATCAAGATGGAAAACATTAAAAGGACATTTTAATACATCATACAAATACTCACTATGCAGACCTGCAAGATGCTCAGCGCCCTCCTCTGCTGTTAATTTCAGTGGGAACTGATGGTGCTCTGCGCCTACTAAAATACGCTTCGGCTTTTGCAGGATTAGCATTTCAGTTTTCTCATATCTTACTCAGACTGTTCTTTTTCAGATGGCAGAAAATTCAGATTTTAGTAGCCTTGGTACACTGTATACCGTTGTCTGAGAAGCTTTGTAATTATTGTGACATATTTTAGTTAATATATTTTCTATTGAAATGTATAGATCGTGATTCAGAAACACGTGATTATTTTATACCTGTAATAGACTTCTAGTTGCTTTGAAACTTGAATACTCAGAGTAATTAGCGAGAAAAGAAACTAATTTGACTTAAAAAGATGGCAATAAGAAGCATAATTGGCTGGCTGCACCTAACGACTTTAGTTATAAACTGATCGGTATTAAGTTTTGCAATAAATTTAGGTATAGATATTTTTTGCTTTACAAAAGAAAGTCTTTAATCTATTTAGAAGGTAATACAGTAGTTACTAAAACACTGAGCAAGTATCATACGTAAACGTATCTTACATATCTAGTATACTTAGATATACTTAGATAAATTGACTAAACCTTAAAAAAATACACACAAAAGTTCACATGATGTATTTGAGTTTTTAAACTGAAAAGATACTGCTCTGAGAGGCTCTCTAAGACAGTGAAATATGTGCTTTTCACATCACTCATGCTGCTTATAGGAAGCTAGAGTTGGTGAAGGTGTATTATCAGAGAGAGAAGCTGTGGTAATCTTTGTTTTCTGTGGATATCCTGAAAGAATTACTGGAAGAAAATAGTGAAAGTACCTTAGTGAAAATATGATGAAGTGCAAATACTCAGTCATCAATTTAGGATAGCTTGGGAAGAACAAAAAGTCATGGTCTAATTTGAATGAGATTGGAAGCAGCGGGAGAATTTCAAGTCTGAATCACCCTAGAAAGAAGTGTCTTGGATAAGTCCTCTTTTTACTGAATATGTATAAATATTTATATTTCCATATGCATGCATATACAGCTATTTCTCTTGCATACATTGTGAACATATGCAAATAGATATCTAATGCGCATACACCCAATCAAGCATGGGAATTTTTTTGTTTTATTCCACAGAAAAGACCAGAAGAAGCAGAAAGAAAAATCAAACTGAAACTGTATGTTAAGTAGTTTTTGTGATTTGATTTAAAAAAACCCAAACAACATAGCAGCTGATTGTTGCCTTTGTCCCCATCCTGCACAAGTATGATACTTTTTAACTTACACTGTAATTAGAAGTAATAAAAAATACTCTAGAAAACCTACCCAGGTGAATTTGCAACTTCATGGTAACTCCAGAATATTTTCCTTTTTTAAAAAAAAAAAAAATACTGCACCAGACAGCTGCTAGTGCTTCGAGGCTCGGTTTAGAAAAACCTGCCTGCTCAAGCTGATGCATTATGAAACGAAAGCCTCTCGTTTAAAGCTGTTGTACTGCAGACGTTACTGGTCACATAATGGTGCTGGTCTGGAGCTGGAGAAGCACTTCCTAGAGCATCAGAGGTAAAATGTAGGCTATAAAAGGACCCAGGAAAGAATGAACATCCAAGATAAGAAGGATAAGAACGTATCTAAAGCAATCCATTAAAAAGTAATTGAATTAGCATTTACAGGGCAAATGCCAAGGAAGAAAAAGAAAACAGAAGACTGCCCTGAACGGAGAAAAAAGGACATACTCTGTAAGCATGCTGATTTGAGCTATATTTTCAAGTCATGTACTGTGCTTTGAAAAGGATTAAAGCCACGTATACTATAACAGAAATCATTACTCATTTTTGTACGTTTTATTTGTATCATGTCTTCATTACAAGAAAGGTAAATTTAAAAATACAAATCTGCTGCATAAAGTACAACTTTGACAGTAAGAGCAATCATGCAACCCACTTTTAACTGAATTCATCCAGTAGTTCCAGTAAGAGGATGCAATTACTTTACAGGAATGTCAAACAAGCTTTTATTTAGCTATCAGAACACTAGAGAAACTCCACAATATTTTGGTTAACCTAACGGATATGATTTTTACAGACTTTTTTGCAGATATTACAGATAATGGCTTACTAGAGATGCAAGCAATAAGAATCAAAGAATCCCTGACATTTTCCTTTTTTTTTTTTCCCTCCCCCAAAGTTTTGGCAATGCGGTACAAGACAACAGATGATGATCTGAATTTTGCATTTGAAATACATCCAAAGTACAGTTTAAAAGACATCTTCATACATTCTGGTTCACAGTCAACTTCATATGTAGACTTTAATTAATATAGTAAAACCGCTGTTAATATGGATAATTACTGGATTGCATGTTTAACTATACAATGCAATCGTTATTTTCACCTCAGCTCACAAAACTGGGAAGTCATTTATAACATCCTACAATTCCCAGCAGAAGACAAGGCTGTTTCAAAAATGGTGTCTGTTCACGATAATGGATTGACAGACTTCCATAATACTCAACTGTATCTTCACCTTCAATTACTCTTTCTGCTTCTTGTAATAGTGTTCAGGGGACATGTGAAAAGTTTATTTTAACTTCCATCTTGACTAACTCTGCATGTAACAGAGAACAGATTTGAGTCACTAAAACCCAAGTACAAGCTAAGTGATACCACAAAAATTAATACTGTTGATTAAAAGAAAAAAAAAAACCAATGGGAAACCGGTATGCAGTGGTCTGAAAGTTAAATTGGCAGGTGGTGAATGGTGTGGTTGAAGAGCTCACTGCTGGCCAGGCACTGTCTGATGTCCAGTCAAATGTATGAGATTATGAAATACAAACCAGAGCTGCTGTCACCATGCTGGTTTTAACCTGTGAAGAGCAAACCACCAATAAAACAATATACATTTCTTAGTATAGAGTTAGCATACAGACCACTTTCTATTGAGTGTGTTGTCAGAACAGAGAAAATTCATCTTAAGTAACATACCACATGCACAAATTCCAGATACCTCTCAAGAAAGCAGTATTGCTTTGAACAGCATTTTAATCATGACTGAGAAGTGCATGTGAGGTGAGGCTGTGTACACACCACTACTGCGTTTCTGTTGAAAATGCCGCCTCTTCCTTTTTCAGAAAAGAGTCAATTGTCTTGCAGACTTCCAAAAAAACATCCTCCTGTGTTCCTTCTGCATCAACCTGTGAAACAGGCAAAAAGCACGTTTTGATTAAGTTACAGAGAATTATCACAGAATCTAAACATTGGCACAACAAAATGGTCCAGTATAAAATAGAAGTTGCTCTGTTCCGTGTTAGAAGTATGCTGATGTAGAGGAGCAGCTTCCATAAACTAAATTACTCACTGTGCTTCCACAGTTCTGTAAGAAGATTCTGTAGGTTCCATCATCTGGAGCGAAGTCCATTAATCAAATGAGGGAGCTTAAGCTCTTTCTCCTATTTAGGTTTTAAAGTAAAATTATACCTTTGATATACAGAAGTTTCCAAAGATTTTTAGAAACTATTTTAGCATTTAATACCACCCAAAAACTCCCTAATAGAGTCACTTTGATATCACACCATTAATGAGATGAATAACACCAACTTGTTCATTTGTTGCTAGTCATCTAAAGTGTTGAAGTATGCAATGCTGTGACTGAGCTAAAAGCTTTCGAACAGCACTAACGGAGCGAGGTCGTGTATTTCTGTGCATTTGTATTTGCAAGCTTGGTGAATTCTGGTTTCATGACGACCTTCAGGCAACGCATGTTTTAAAGTGATTCTGTTTTGGCCAGAGGCTGGCCAGGCTGTTCAAGTTTATTTTTCATGACTGAACTTCAACAGAAAACAAGACCAATTTATTCTCCCATGCTGAGGAAGAGTGCCCTGCGTTTTAGCAAGGAAAAGTGATGTTTCTAGCCAGTAATACTTCCGTGTGTTCCCTAGAAAACGTAATGTAGCACTGAGCTTTTCTGCATGATGCGTTTCGTGCTAGTGTCGTGCAGGTCATAACTTGAGGAAGGAGAGCTGCCTTTTGCCTTCAGAGTAGTGACAGAAGCAGCTTTCATGCTGACTGTGTACACCACACAGATTGCATCTGATGATTCATTGCAACTGAATGTTCCTGTCAAATGCCTGGTGAGAGCCTTGATTCTCTACTCAAAAGCAAACTTCCTCTCTGCTTCTCCCATGGTTGGTCTTTCATGCATGCACGCCATGGAGTCTGCACCCATTGAACTGGACCCATGACAACTTGCCTAAAGCCTGTTTTTCTGAACTGTATACTGCATTTTCATCTCCAAGTTGCTGACTAGGATGCCAGACAATTAAAATGTTTGAAGGGGACATCCTGACCATCATACTTTCTGCCACCTCTATTCTGCAGGAGAATAAAAGGAATGTCAAGCTCAAAAAAAAAAAAAAAGTGTTTTGAAGTAGGGCATGAAATTCTTCTCAGATACGGTGTTGGCTTGCAGCCAGCTCCTGTACAGTCTGACTGCACTCAGTGCACATTTAAGTCCCGCGGTGCTGTCTTGTGTGGGAGTCAGCAGCTGCTCCTTGTAGAGAGCTTGGTTTTGCTCTTGGTGGCATCCCCAGATGCTGCAAAGTTTGGTCTCTTGTTGCATCCTGTCAGAAGTGCTGGCACACCCAGCCAGTCTGCTTCCACATGCTGCAGTTCCAGCACTGGAAATGACCAGACTGGCCAACCTTAGGGAGCCGTGCGTGACTGGGCTCAGTCCCTTTGGACTCACCTCAAGGGTATCTTAGGGTCTGAGCTGAAATACCCTCTCCCCTCCTGGCAAGCTTTCAGAAACATGGTTCTCTTGCTTCCCTTGCTCTCTGTCAGTTGGTGTCTGCTGACATTGCTACTTTATGTAATATGAAGTAGGCACATGCTGGAATAGTTTGTGAAGCAGCAGGTGGTGCCTTAGAAAGGTCAGTTCTCAAACAAGAGTTGCATGTCCCCCAGAAGCTTTCAGTGCCACAGAAACAAAGGGGTTAAGAGGGGGTTATTTACTAGCAGCAAAGCAAAAAAGAATGGTGAACCATTCTGGACCAAATGCCTACCTTTTCCAGTTAGAATAAAACTAGCAACTCCCATCTGAGCTGCTATAAAGCAGCTTGTTTTCTCTGCCTCAACTGCCAAGACTCCTATTTTCACATGGCTGTCCCACAGGAAAAACACTTCGCACAGGGTGAAGGCCACAGCCATTCCACAGCTCTCATCTTAATATGTATTTTTATTATCTCTTTATTCCATAAATACATCTGCACTGGCCAACCAACCTAACCTAATCAGCACAGCTGATTGCTGTTGGCTTTTTGGCGATCTCTTCTAGAACTGGGACTGATACTCAGGTCTAGATCTAAGCAGTTGTGATGAAGAATTAGGTTTGTGAGTGTGGAAATTGCTGCCCTTTATGCCTGGCTGGAATGCTGCCTTCCTAACAGTCACAGTAAAATATGGATGAGCGTGACTAATGACAGCCTCAGTGCTTCCCATGCTGGCCTCCTAAATAACAAAGGTCCAATTCATAAAACTAACTTAAAGTCGTGGCATAAACTAATTTAATGTGACAATAATTCACAGCTAGATCCACAGTAATTCAATGCCACGCCCTGCAGCTCCAGGAGAGAACACTGCATTTCTATTTCTCAGATTATAACAAACTTAATAAATTGGGACTGTTTTCACGGTTAATCAAGGCTCCTGTCTTCTCATAAAAGCAAGATCCAAACAGAGTTTTCCACAGTGCTTCCAGTTTTGAAATGCCACTAAAGCTATAGGTGACTTCAAATACAGGGAAATTTTATGAGCTCATATGAAAAACAACTGGAGTAATCATCTTCACAGTACAATGCTGCTCCTTTTGGCATTAAAATCAGCCAATTAAATCTGTTGTCAAATCTCGATTTGTTGTAGGCTTTGTGATTTAGAGCCCTAAAAGTATGCTGCCACTGAAAAAAACCCCACTGTCTGTAGAGAGGATGGCTGGGGACCACCATTTTCAGAAAGACAGACAGATTCTGTAATAAACTCACTAGTCAGAAGCTTCTTATTGAAGGTCAGTCAAGTTCAGCTGTGTTGTCACTAACATTTATATCTTTGTCATTAAAAAGAGTGTTAAAAACCATTCTGAGACAGTGCAGTACCTGGTTCTCAAAGCAATAAATCAGGCTGTCTGGATATCCAGTGGAAATATGCTGCCCCAATACCTATTCACATTTGGCATGAATGTACCATTATTTTATCTGTAGTCCTCTACTAATGTTTCTGATTATGTTTCTAGACTGGTTTGTCATCTAATGGGTCACAAGTCACCAAGGCGGGTGACACAGAAACACTTGTTCCTTTGTTCCCCACCTACTTACCTACCAGGGTTAATGATTCTCTGACAACCTCTCAAAAGATGGAAATAAATTACATACCTGCTATCACTATTACCATTGATTATCCCTTCTCTAAAGAGAAAAGTACACATTTGCCTCTCTCCAGAGAAACTTCTAACAGGGGATCAGCATGAAAAGGCTCAGAAGCAGAAGATCATGAGAGGGTGGACGGTCACTCATTCTTTCATAATGGTTATGGAAAATGTTTGTGATAAGAACCTACTAACTACTGCGTACCCAGCCTGTGACTTCAACTGGTTTTAGAAAAAACAATAGAACATTGTGGGGAAAAAAAAGAAGAAGCAGCAGGTATTTTGGCTGAACTTTGTAGGCTAACCCTCCATAGTGTGTGATTGGAAATAGTGAAGGGTTTTGGATATCCTTGAAAATCCTCTGCTCTTGGCTGCCTACCTTACTTGTTATACTCATGTCCCTTTTCCTCAGATGACTTTGAATAGGGAACATGTATTTAAGACACCTACTAAATGTCTTACATTAGCTAGGTAGGATCAGTTTTGTCTTGCTTGACTACCAATGCATTGTTCTTCTTCATTATTTACTGCCCTCCCACATACTGTCACTTGAAAAGAGCTTTAAAGGATGAGTCAGATATTCAAAACTATTTTTTTCCTCCCTTTCCTCTCAACTGACAGAGGGCCCTATATTCAAAGGTATTTACATTTAGCCATGTTAAAACACAAGCAGGTGCCTACTAAATTTTCAGACACGCTTTCCTGTCAAGCTGCCTTGGAAATCACTGAGAAATAAATTTTAAAACTACAGTATCTGCCTGCTTACTACAGCTACCATAATGCATTTCGTTTCATTTCATTCATCTAAAACATATGATTCCCACAGAATCAGGCAGCTTGCAACTATTGTTTTTGTGAGTGGCGATTTCAGTCCTTGCGTTTCCAGTACGAGGTCTTTGTTAAAAAGCACCTTCTTGCTGCCCTTTGTGGCAGGTGGGTGTTGTGTAACTGACTATGAAAGAAATTAGGGAATATTAAACTATATCCCAAAACATGATTTTTTAAGAATTAATTGGAAAATTTCTAACTTACTGTTACAACAACTTTACCTTCCAAAGCACAGTTTAGAAAATTACTGCTTTAGCAGAAAAGTGAGCAAAGGACACAGCCATTCTTTGCCCTTCATTCTTCAGTCAGTTTATCCTCCCTTGTAAATACATCCCCGTGAGTTATATCACAGTTCTTCATCTCAGCTGGGTGGCTGGAAGGAACACCATTATTTATTGCTCTTCACAGATGTTTCGTCTGCACCCAAATTCTCCACCCTTTGTGCATGCCTCACGCTTCCACTGCTGAGTAGGAAAACTGACAGGTAATCCTGGTCAAAAGGAAATTTCAAGAGTCCTGATCTTTTCACAGCTTCATCAGGTCAGGTTCTTGTTCAGATGGAACAGAAACATGATCCATTTCCAAATATCGTATTAGCTATCTATGAAAGCATCTATGCACAGTAACTCTAGGTTTAGAGAAGGTCATAAAATTCTCATTTCTTAAAATGGGAATGCTGTTAATATACCTTTGTCTCTTTGTAAAGGAAAGAGAGAATTCCTAATGACTGCTGAGGCAGCTAGGTCAGACTTGAGTTTTTCTGTCTCTGTTGAGTTTATTAAGCTCTTTCTAACCGTGTCGTAACACCCATTTCAATGCAGAGAATGAGAAAGCTAATTTGACAACGTAGTCTCAAGCCCACCTTGATATGGCATGACAGATCAGTTCCTCCTCCACTGCGTTCTCATCCAACATCTAATTCCCACACCTTCTGCTGGCCTGGCTCAGGACTGAATTTTACATTTGCATATTTAATCTGCCTGTTTCAGGACTGAAAACTTTTAGGATGGCTAGGACAAGTTAAACACCATTACCATGTGCTGTTCCCAATCTGTGGAAAACTTTACCCAGACCTGAATTCACTTAAAATGGAGAATTCAAGTAATGCCAACATGCCAACCCTATTTTCTTGTTAAAAATTCTGTTTAACAGTTCCGATTCTCTTTTCTGTGGCAAAGCAGGGAGGGAGGGAGACTGAGTGCTACAGTGAAGCTCTACAAGACACAATCACTTACACAAGTAAACACTATTTCACCTACAATTATTAGTGGTGCTTAGTCACATGTTGCAGTAAGCTGGCTAGAAAAGGTTAATGCTGAATCTTCATGGCAGTTAGTTAGGATTAAGACTCTAATATTACTCTTCAAATCTCAGCATTCACTCCTCTGAATTCTTAAGAAAGAGCATGGCTGGAATCTCAAGGGACATAAAGCTCACGTGGGCCTTCCACTGAAGAGCTGCTTCTGTTGAAAAAACAAGCCTGGTCTGGGCAGGAATAAATTTCCAGGAGGCAGCAACTAAAGATTCTTTCAGACCCATCTCTTCCTCTTTTAAATAGCTTCTCTTCAGATGTTTGGCTGTCACTTATCCTGGATCACAGACTGATCAGGATCTGCAAACAGCACCTTCAGGTAAGACATCACTTCCCTGAAGCTATTGGATCCCACCAGCTTTGCCTGAGAAATAGAGTGCACAAGCCTCTGGTCTGTATTTACATGAAGATCCATGGATTAGTATTATTTTAAAATCCATTAATATAGCTGAGTTTATTTAAGGAGTCTTCAAATCAACACTTGTAAATTAACTTTGGATGAGAAAACATATACACAGTTCTTTCAGTGAGCAGAATTACAGAGCAGCAGCACATGTTCAACCAGTGCTGGTCAATGCTGGAGAGTAACGCAACCCACTTAGGAATGAACACATTCCCAAAGCTAAAAACATGTCGTGTTAGAATTAAAATCTGAAATAAAAATATTAAACATGTGACACTGCCTCTAGGTAAAGTCTCAGTCTTTTGTGTATGTGTATGATATAAATAACAAAAACCAAGGACTATTTTAGCTAGCCCACACACAAAGAAATTGCAGTCAGAAGCATTACTGATAGTTTTGCTGCTTTCCGCCTGAATTTCCATTCTTCATTCAGAGAACATCAGAGTGACTGCTAATGTCAATGCTTAGCACTCTGTAAAACACATTGCTATAAATAAGTAACTAACTCCATGTCCTGGGAATTGCAAACTTCCCCTTCATTCTCTGCTTTCTTCAACACATGCAGCCTAAACATATTCACCGCTAAAACAGTTTTAAAGCTGTAAACCTAAATGTCTCTTTTCTCTCGATTCCCCATACAGTTAAGTTACACATTTTGTGTTATCTAGTTCCCTTTGTTTCAAAACAGCTGTCGACCAAGTCTTAACTGTTTTTTCTTTGTCAAATAATGTATAGGTTTGTAAGATGTGCATTTACAGGATATTAATACAGGTTGGAAAGAACTCAGTGGGTCATCTAGTCCAACCTCCTGCCCAGAGCAGGACTAGGTGCTGGCAGGATGTCACTATGCCAGGCATTACGCTTGAGTTGTGTCATTGACTGTATGACAAGTCAGGCTGTATGATTAAACTATTGGAGTTCACTTATCCAGAAAAATTGCCTAGAAAAATTTCCTAAACAAGCGTTCCTTCCAGAAAAGAAACCACTTTGTTTCATAGTATGTAGTGTATTTCCTGAATGCAATGTTTGGGTTTTTTATTCCAGCACTGTCCACTGCAGAACTGATAGGGAATGTTTGGATCAGAATAACTATTGAAGTCAATTGCCCTGTGCAAAAAAGTGCCCAGACCTACTTTTCCACTTTGACTGTAGGTGCCAAGTAAACTTTAAAATAGATTCCCACAACTTGTCAACAACACTTGGTTAAAAAAACCCAGTTATCTCACCTATGACTAAGGAAATGTTAACATGGTGCTTGTACAAAAACAACATTTGCTTCTGCTCCCTGCTGTACAGGCCCCAGGGCTGCAGTCTTGTACCTGAGGCTGCCTGAGAGTGACAAGGATGGCCTGGGAGGATTAATTTTAAAAGCCAATCTCTGCTGAGTATTTTGGCAATGTTCTCTAAATGCTGAAACATAACTGAACATGTACATATCTACATCTTAAGGGCTGGAGGGAGGGGGCACCTCCCTGCTTAAATCCATAATTGAATCACATCTTTGACAGCAGATGTGTATTTTATCAATTTAGTAAAAAGCAGATGAGGTAGACATTTCAATACAGAGTGCCTGTGTTCAAGAAAAACAGAACACGTTTTTCAACCTTAAAAGGATATTTTACATGATAATGTTTATAAAGCTGATTTTACAGAGCTTTCATACCCAATAGTCCCATCCAGAAGATGATGGATGTACACTGAACACCTAACATTCATCAGAAGCAAGTACAGACACTGCACAGATCTTGTAAGAAAAACAATGTAAACACTGTTCCTGCCATGCATGAACATTTTCTAACTTGCAAACACACAACGTCAGTTCCCCAAAAAACTAATGATAAAAGAGTGCAAAGCACATATCCAGTTCTGACCCATAGGCTAGACAAATCCCTTAAGGAGCTAATGAGCTATTAGCTTTCAAGAAAAGACAGAGCAGAAACTTGCAGCAGAAGTATTAAGGAAGGGCAAGGAGAGTCCACATCAAGTGAAATAAGGCAGACCACAAATGCAAAATCTGTGTGAAAGTATTTAGTGTAGTTCAATTCCCTTTGGGGCTGTCACTTCCCTGATGCTTCAAAAAGGGAAACACTGCAGTAGGCACAGCTCACTGGAATAAGGTCTTAGAGATACAGAGAGCTCTGTTTTCCTTTGCATCACACTGTGTTGGTATATTGTGTATTATATTAAATTCTTAACGAGATGCATCCTTGCAATAGCAAGATAGCTTGTCAAAGAACATACAAATAAAACCAGATAATCATTCTTAAGATGAGAAAGGTAAATGGGGATTCTTTTTCTGCCACTCTAGAGTTTGCCTTCTGTTCAGTTACTGTTGGGTTAGCAGAGGACATAAATCAGGAATGTCCCTTTGAGTACCATTTTTCTCAGGACTATGTAATTTACTCTGTTCTCAGGTCAAGATAGGTGCATAAATTAGCTGCATGTTTCTCTTTTTGGAACTTTGCAGGGGAGAAAGGTTTGAGATATGTGATTTGCATGTTTGCTACAGCCTCTAGAAAAAGGCTCCCATAATATTTCCAGAAACTGTTGTTGGATTCCTTCCCTTTTAGGACAAAAAAGTATCAGTAGGACTAGATCTTTCTGTAGCTGAATATAAGGGATAATTCGCCACGACGGAGCAGAGAAATATATATAAAAAAAATACAAACATCCCACGTAAATGAGTTTACAAATATACCAACATATACATCACTTACATTAATTGCACTGATGGAATTTTTCCTGCTTCTTTGGAAAGTATTGATTAGAGAATAAAAAAAATGCTTTAAATTTCACATCCTTAGCAGATGTAAACTGAGGTAATTCACTGAAATTAAAATAACTATACCATTTGTTTCAGCAGAAAGATCTTTCTTGTGTGCAAGTCTGTTTTATTCCAGGATGTACACTATCGGTTTTGTAAATTTAACTTATATTTAAATTGTAAATTTAGCTTTGGATTAACATAATCTTTCATCCTAACTCTGAAAGCCCTTATAGAGAAACAAATCCTAATACTTAAAGAAAAGCTTTCCAGCATTGATTAATAAGAGATTCTTTATAGATGAGGTAGTGATTCACGATATGTTCTCAGAATCAGGATAAATCTGTGGTTTTATTCTTTCAAATTGTACTGTGGAACTCAGAAGTTTGTAGAAGTTGCAAACAAACCAGGGAAGTGTAAAATGAGAACAAACTGGAAAGTGCAGAAACTAATATGGTTCAGGTATCGTCTTGTGTCAGTATTTTCTAAACGTTGCTGATATAATGGAAGTAAAAGGAAATAATTTTATTCAAAAGGTCAAGCAATTTACCTTGCATAACTGTGTCTTCCTTTCATAGTATGCAATCACAGGTTTTGATGCTTGGTAATAGCTCTCGATTCCTTCCTTGATGGTTTCAGCATTATCAGGGTGCTGACTGCTCTGATTTCTCATCAAAAGGCGACTGCTCATGGTTTCTGCAGAGCAGTCCAGGCAGAACACAAGTTTTGGTTCCCCTATCTAGACTCAAAGAAAAATAATTAGTATTCAAACCACTGGCCTGGTAAAACTGATTTTGTTTGGATAACTTTAAAAAGAAATACTACCGAAAGAGACATCAAGGACTTCATTAGCAAATTTATTTCGTATTTGGCTATGCAGAAATTATGTTTATTAGCAAACACCTCTTACTGTAGCAGCACTGAGGGATCTTAGTATTCAGGATCAAGGCTGTGCTTGACTGGGCTCTACATATACAGAGAAAAAGAAATACGACTTCAAAAATTCTGGCTACTTGGACTGAAGATCATTGGTTTGTTCATTATTTGCAACTGTTTGGTAAACGTTTGAGGCTCATGGAACGCTTGACACAGTTAAATTTTTTAGTCTTTGCTTTGTTCAATGTGTGAAGAGTATATTTTCATTAAGGGAGTGGTAAACTATAGCTTAGAATTTCAAGAAGAAATAGAAGGAAATGTTAAAATTAAAGTTCACTTGAAAGGAAAAGAGTAGCAACAGACAGGCTCAGTGTTGCCATCAAATACTTGTCACTGGATATATTAACAGGAATACAGCCTGTGAATTGATTTATGTCACACACTATTTTATGAAAATATTTGTAGCGTAACTCTACATCATTACTACCCACAGCATAAAGTAAGTATGTGATATATTTCTCTGCATTTTCAAATTAGTGACTAATTTCCGAATTCTATGTGAAGCCCACCACTCAGTGCTTTTGGGCTAGAGCCAAACTAGTGGTAAGGGAGAGTCTGCCCTTTTCTAGAAACAAGTAATTACAGATTTATTTATTTTTATTCCCTGGCCTTGGCAAAAATAGTAAATAATTCTCTCTAGCTACATTTGACAGTAGATATTGCAGTACTTTATGGGTGGAAAAGAACTGGCAAGAAAGAGCAAAACGTTCCTTGTAATGTTTTAGGAGAGAGCCAGAAGTTTCAAACACAAATGCCCATCGTTCTTTCCTCAAGATGCTGAAAAATGTGTCTCATTTAGCATAAATCTTGCAATACATGGTCATCCACCCTGCTCAAGCACAGCTCTTTCTGACACAAAGTTTTGTCCGAACAACTGTTGGGCTGTGTCTAAAGGGATAAACTCCACCCCATCAAGTAAAATAAAGGCATTACAGGATCACAGAAAAGTGATAATTTTTCCATGCAGTTATGTATTAATTCATTCAATGATGCTCTCAGGATTTTTCTCATTCCTTCTCTTTCTAGCAGCGATTTGGAGAACAGTTTTTAGGAAAGAGTGAGAAGTCTTGAGAAAAGATGGCTGTTCTTCAGATAAGTGACCATTAAAAATTCATGGCTTTTTACCACGGCTACAGTAAAGAAAGTCTAAGTGACTGATATACAAAAATTGCCATTGCTACCTTTGTTAACGGCCTTTAAAGGAAGAAATATACTTCAGGTAAGTATTTCATGTTAGGTCTTCTGCATTTGACTGAGGTTGTCTGGATTATGTTGACCTTTCTACTACCTTAATGACTTTCTAAGAGACAGCTGAAGGCAAGGGATTATGTCAGACGGTTCAATGATAGGCTTTTATCCATCTATTTTTTGCACACAGCTCAGAAAACATTAATGCTATCAGCAGCAGCAGTATTGGGTTTTGGGATTAAAAAAGCCAACCAGGCAGTTTTAACAGTGCAAGAGACTTAGACAGAGAAGTTAAGAGACGTGGGCTTAATTAATGATTAAAACAAATGTCCTTTTTGTATAATGGAATTAGGATGGTGAGAAGTTATTTCCTCCCATTCCTCCCACAGCAATTTTTACTACCTTTTTTTTTAATTACTGTTTTTCCTGATACAATTTAGCTTAAATAATGCATGCTGTGGGGACATCTGCAGGAAGCCAAACAAGTCTAATGTATTGGGTCTTTACTACGTCTTATTTGGTATCTTCCACCTGGTGATGTAGAACTTATAATTTAATATTGTTTTCCACTTCTCACCTAGAAGAAAGATGGAATAGGGAACAGAGATGTGCTTCTCTAGAATTACAGCTAGGTGAAAGTATAATTATATCATAGAAAGGAATTGGGCAAAACTGGCTAGAGAATAAGCTGTTTCTACATAGCTAATTCTGTTTAGGGCTGTCAAGCTTTTAAGTATAAACACTGTTCCCAATGTCTTCTAAATAGAACAGCTCTTTGTTAACAATTATAATGTTTTTCACACATCATGTAGATATGTGGCATTATTCATTTGCACTTTGCCACCATTAATTAATAAAACCTGATGCCCACCTCTTTTCATTCAACTACAATGTAGGAAGAACTCACCACCCTTCAGATAGAACTGCAAAGCATTATCTCAGTAATGACTCATTTAAAAAAACATCAGAGACTTACAGCCAGCCAAGTTCACCCTGTGAAAGCAGAAGTGGATACATGGATACAACAGGGACACATTCAAAATTATCATTTGGGGTCCTTGTATTTTAATCCAAATGTCAAAGGCAGCTCAGGACTACAGGATCTTTTGCTACAGTGCCTATGGGAACTGAAAGGGGCTCTGTTTTTGCACTGGATGCATCAAGACTCATTTGCCTGGCAATGCCTCAGTCCAAGACACTCCAACCTACTAAGTCCTACTTTATAGCATACACCAGTGTTCACAGGACATGACACATACGCCTGCTAGAAAAGCAGCACTGCTGAAATAGTTCCTCCTTCTACACAAAAAGAAAGAAATTGCCAATGTCTTTTTAACAGTCTATGGCATTTTAGTAAATGAACTAATAGGTAACATTTCTGTGAATGGCTTCTACAGCAAATCTTATTACTCATTATTTTGTTCAGCTTCTGATGCCTAAATCTTGCTAGACTTTTGTGGTAATCAACTAAATAAAGCAGCTAAAGGGTCAGGGAAAAAACAGATCACAGAATCACAGAATTCTAGGGGTTGGAAGGGACCTCAAAAGATCATCTAGTCCAACCCGCCTGCCAGAGCAGGGTCACCTAGAGTACATCACACAGGAACGCATCCAGGCGGGTTTTGAATGTCTCCAGCGAAGGAGAATCCACAACCTCTCTGGGCAGCCTGTTCCAGTGCTCTGTCACTCTCACAGTGAAAAAGTTTTTCCTGATATTCACATGGAACCTCCTATGCTCCAGTTTGCAACCACTGCCCCTTGTCCTATCATTGGTCATTACTGAAAAAAGCTTTGCTCCATCGTCCTGACCCTCACCCTTTACATATTTGTAAACATGGATGAGGTCACCCCTCAGTCTCCTTTTCTCCAAGCTAAAGAGACCCAGCTTCCTCAGCCTTTCCTCATAAGGGAGATGTTCCACTCCCTTCATCATCTTTGTGGCTCTGCGCTGGACTCTCTCAAGCAGTTCCATGTCCTTCTTGAACTGTGGGGCCCAGAACTGGACACAATACTCCAGATGTGGCCTCACCAAGGCAGAATAGAGGGGGAGGAGAACCTCTCTTGACCTACTAACCACCCCCTTTCTAATGCACCCCAGGATGCCATTGGCCTTCTTGGCCACAAGGGCACATTGCTGGCTCATGGTCATCCTCCTGTCCACCAGGACCCCCAGGTCCCTTTCTCCTACACTGCTCTCCAGCAGGGCAGCCCCCAGCCTGTACCGGTGCATGGGGTTGTTCTTCCCCAGATGCAAAACTCTGCACTTGCCCTTGTTGAATTTCATTAAGTTTCTCCCCGCCCAACTCTCCAGCCTATCAAGGTCTCGCTGAATGGCAGCACAGCCCTCTGGTGTGTCAGCCACTCCATTTTATTACCTTTCAAACTTGTATAGGACATTTGTGGATTGTAATATGATAAAATATATACTTAACTGTTTTCACATTTTCCCTAGTTCACCACTTTTTTTCTCCTCAGCCCTGGCAAATTCATTCATAGGGTGTATATAGAGCATTTTCTGTAGATTGAGAAATGTACAGCTGAGACTTCTCAGTAGGTCTTAGCACATCCTGAGGAAATCGATAACATTCTGAACTGCCACGCAGTCACTTGCAAAATGCTCTTTTTATGGCTATGCCATCCGTTACTCATCTCAAAAACTTAATCTATGTTTTGCTGTTTCAAAGTGGCAGCAAGCTTTAGCAGAGCTGGCTCAATGGTAAGAGATATTAACTGTAAAGATACATATTTTCATGAACTTACATCAAATAGTGCTTGATGAGATTTTCATGAGAAATATAGCGGCCATGCAGTAGAATTAGAAAACTAACTCTAAAAATGGTGCTTTCCACTAATTGTGAATTGTTCCTGGATTATATTAAATCTGGGTAAAATAGGTCACCTTGCTCTCAAACTCTTCTGCTTCTTTCAGCTCTCGGGGATAACCATCGATCAGGAATCCTTTTGTGTCCCCCAGCTTGGAAACCATGGCTTCCTTCAGCAGCTCTAGGACAATACCCTGCATTGGGAAGAAAGGGCATTCGTTGGTTAATTAATAAGAAAGATTGATACCTTTGTTTGTTACACCAACTTTAGTCCTACACCCCTGAGAATTGCCTTGTTTTGCTAAAAGCAGGTCCTGTGAACACAGGTGTTTTTCTTCTCTCAGGACCAGCTATGCTAAACAAATCTAGCACTGCAACCCATCCAAGAGTTCCCAAAGCATCCTCTAGTCAGCTGGGAATATTTCATAGTTTCAAAATTAATGTTAATACTTGTGAAACTTTGGAGTATTGCTGCAGCATTTTCCAATCTTATTGCATTTTGCTGTGCCATTGATATAATTATATTACATGGAAAGTGATAAGAGACTTATCTGACCAAACACACCAAAGAGCAAAGCTATCAAAATCAAGCCTCAGCACAGTTTTTAGTTTCCCCTGAGCAGCACTTCCCAGTATCTTCCATTAACAAATGCAATCTAGCTGCATTTGCTGAAGACCCACCAAGAGTTGGTGCTGTGGACCTGCCAGGTAAGTCAAGTTCAGCTGAGAACAACACATTCTGTCTTCGCAGTCTCCATTAAACTGCAGCCCAGCTACTCTGGGATGTCAGCCAGCTCTGCAGGGAACTGCCGCAGGTATTGTAAGTTAGAATAGCTGCCAGGAGGACCTGCTCTGAACCTGAAATGTGAAGCTATAAAATGGACATAAAGTTTCTGTTTCCTGTACTCGCTGTTACATTTTGCAAGGCGTAACACAGCATCTGTCCCACTGTATTTCATGACTAATTTGTTACCTATAGGAGTCTGAAATGTAAAGAAACACTGGCGAGGAAAGAATAAATGAGTGCCACAGACCTGGCAGTGAGGAAACTTCTCCCTCAAGTTGCAGATAAATTTTACTTAAATGGGAATCATCAGCTCCAGTCTCTTATTTCCATACTTCTATACAATCTACCTACTACTGCCTTTGGTCAACCATTAGGACCCCAAATAAAACCGTTGCTTACGCCAGGCACAGGTTCACCACATTCCATGATGTCTTTGATCAATTTACTTCTCTCTGATAACGACGATAACTCATTTTGGAGAAGGTCACCAGTGGACATGTGAGTAAATCCATATTTCTTGGCTAACTGTTCGCATTGGCTACCTTTGCCAGAGCCAGGGCCACCTTTGTAAGGGAAAAATATCTAGAATTAGAAAAGAACAAATATCTGCCTTTTCTCAAACTATAGCAACCAAGAAAATGTGAGGAAATTTATGAGACTGCCTATTTTGCAATTTTATTTTTTATTTTTTTGCAGACACTCTACACAGTAGAACAAGTCATCTACTTCCCTTCTGGTACATGGCACTGCTGACTCAAAAACATGTACCAGAGTTGAAGGAGTCACAACAGTGTGACACCTCTTGCTAGGGAACCTGCTCCTAGAACACCATTACCACATTAAGGAAACCATGAAACAGACTGTCAGTGGGGAAGTATTTGACTCATTACATGTTCAGCTTGATAGCTGCAACAAATACTAGCAGATTAATGTTCACTGCATCCTGGCAAGGGAAATATTTTGCCCCCATTTATGGAATGGAAAGGTACAGAGATGGTGAAAGCTGCCTCTGTTATGTGGGATGTATGTAGGTGTGCAGTAAATAAACTCTTTTGCACTGAGGTTAATGTAAGAGCAAAACTTCACTGTGCTTGTGCCCTTTCCCTCGGCGCTGGAGAGCCCTCACGTGCTGGTACGTCTGCCGATAACTGAGAGCCAGGTACTGAACCTGTGAAACGCTGAGGCAGGCTCAGTCGTGCTGCTCCCTGCAGCGGGGTATGGGCTTGCTCTTCATGCACGCTGCAGGGAAGTGTAAGAGTGAAGTGCTCAGCAGTGAAGAGCACATGAAGACCTCACCACCACCTGCTCTTCTACATCCACAACTGTACTCAGTCAGGAGCTGGAAAGCTGTATCTGAACCAGGCCCAGAGTTAAACACCCAGAGGGATGAAGGGCAGTCTCAGCTGACAGGGCACCCAGGTGAAGCTGCTCAAGTGATTTTTCCAAAGGCTGAAGGGAAGGCACCTGTGGCAGGGCCCCCAGCTCCCCACAGCTGCAGCCTGGATGCCCACATCTCCCCGAGCCTGTGAGGAAACAAAAAGGGCGGGAAGGAGGGGCAGCAAATCAGGCGAATGCTGCAGGTGTCATCCTGTCATAAACGGCATCTCAGGCCTCTCTGCTTCCTTGCTCTCCTGGTGGAGAGCTGCCACCAATCCTAGAGTCCTAAAACTGTCTCTCTTGGGTGCCTCTCTCGTAAGTGCCTGTTTTCTGGGGCCATCTCAGAGGCTCTGGGCACCTCTTTGCTCTTAGGAGGTGGCTGCTTTTCCTCCCTCACCCTGAAGGCTGGCCCTGTGAAATGCCACACGCCTCTTCAGCCACTTGCTGAGTGGCAGCGGCCACCCCAACCCGGCTGGAGAGACAGGCAGTCCATGGAAACTGCTGGAAGCTACTTCTCAGGGATTCTGCTGTGATCCTGTGACCTCCAGAGCTGCTGGCGGAGCTGAGGTGAGCACCCTGTGAGGGCTGAACGGGGTGGTGAGGGCTGAGGGGCCATGTTGGTGCTGGGGCAGGCCAGGAAAGCAAATTCCTGCTGTGACAATGTCAGGATCTGGGGGAAAATTTCAAAGTGTGTAGCAGCATTTTTACAATCTTTGATGGATCTATGCAGAAGATCTACTGCAGTAGGAGGTAATTATACCCCTGCAGGGAGACAGTGCTCAAAAAAACAAAAGAAGACACAAGGCCAAATAAAAAAACAGCAACCCTCTTTTTAATAAGTTTTTTTTAAGCATGTGACTTGTGTATTTAGGAACTATTGAGACTTGCAAATTTGACCACACAGCTCTATTATGTGGATTTAGGATGCTAGAAAATATGTGATTTTCCTTTCTGCTTATATTGCCATGAAAAAATGTAGGAATAACACGTTCTCAATGAAGTGAATTTGGTTCCATCTTCTGACTTGAACTGTCTTCTAACTTTTACATTCAATTTAAGAAATAATCACTCCAAGTGTATAATTTTCAGAGAAGTTACAGTACTGTAGCTGAGAATAAAAATAGGATCACAAGGCAGTAGCATCAAATGAATGGCTTTGTCTACTGTAACCTGGAATCTCTTACTTCAGCTTCACAAAGACAATTATCAGCCCATGGTGTGAGAATCACACTTGTGCTACAATTTTAGCTAGAAATGTCTTTGTCGCAGTCTCATTTTCTTTCCAGTGTGGGTTGCATGTTGTTTTTCTGTTACTTTAGTAAGAAGAAAATTATTCTTTTGTGAAAGCACTGATAGAAAGAAACAAGGAATAAATAAGAGTGGCTACAGAGAAATAGATACAAGGAAATTATAGGCAAGTTATCTGTAATGAGACTGTTAAATATGTGTAGTGGCAATTAATTTTATTTCTGGTTCGTTTTGGTTTTTTAGATTAGTAAGTTTGTGTGTGCATATGCTTTGTTACACATTCTGTCTCCTGGCCTCAAGTATGCTGGAAGTACTGTCATTTCATTCTACTTATTTTATGTATATACACAGTATTGGAAACAAACAACTATAAAGATTACTTTATTCTGTTCCTTATATAACTACTTCTCTTCTGAATGTAGAGCCAAAACAGAAATTTCATAATGTCCCTTCATATACTAAATAAACTAGGACTCTTTATAGAAATAACAATACAAGGACAATTTTGGGTTGTTTAGCTAGCAGGTAAATGTTCAGAAAAGTTGATGTGTTTCTATAATACCTCTAGCTGTTAGTATTTTAAAAGGGAATGCTGTCAGAATGACCCATTATGCTGGGCATACACCACAGTGAATATTGCTGTGCTTCCAAAGCATTAATTAAAATTGACTATGTTTGTATTTTATAGAAGAGTTGCAGCAAAACTGAGATTAAAACGCTGAGGTCTTTAAAGAGGAAAAAGATGTAATTAAATAACAGTTATGTGCTGAAAATTGTAATTTTTATGGCCACTGCTATTAATTTAGTATCATTTGATGAGTAGCAAAGCATCCCACTGCTTGACAGATGTATATGACCCACTTTACAAAGTCTTGTGCTTTCTTATCAACAAATGAGACCACAGTTCTTGCTTGGCCTTATCTGAGAAGAGGCTGAATGCCCCTGTGAAATTCAGCATTGAGGGCCAAACGTTTACTCAGAATTTACACCAGCACTAATCTACACACCAAAATTCAAGTATTAGTTAATGTCTTGTCTCTTTCTGAAGGCTGGTATTTAATGTGACCAAAAAAGGGCTATTTAGGTGGAAAAGAATGTGAAAGTGCATTTCCTTACTCATTAGATACTTCCTTCTGGCTCAGCTACATAAGCAGCTTTAACAGCAAATTTACCCTTTAGTTATGAGACTTATACAAATTTTGCAACACAAATTGATAATTTCTTTATTTTTAGAGGATCTCTTTATGAAATCTATGCATATTTTAAAAAAATTAGAAAAATATTTTAATTTAATAACATTTATAAGGAACAACAGCTGCATATTAAATATAACAAAAGCTAGCACAAAGATATTTTCAGTTAAGAAGCCTTCACTGCAACTTTTTATGCTGTTTTTAAAATAGAAAAAACTTGAGACACTGGAAAAGGTAGAGATGTTTTCCCAATGGCTCAGTTGTTAGGAGGAGGAAAATCTGTCCCCACTTTTTCTGTGAAGGTGTAAGATTCTTTGTGAACGCTGTCATTTTTTTGTGTGCTGTCATCTTTTACTCTTCCTACATATATTTTGGAAAAAAAAAATCTTAACCAGTGACAGACTGATTCATGGTAACTTGCTATTCAGATTAATCATGTTGTATTCTGATTTTATATGTGACATGAAGGTAAAGAATTAAAGCCCAGAAATGGCCAGAGGAATTACATGTATGCTGTGATCTGTAGGAGAATGTAGAAGAACTACCAGTTCTTCAATGTTAGCATGCTTTTGTATTATGCTAGTATTGCTAAGTGCAGTACATCTTAATTTAAAGCTTGCTTATTAACTTCATAAAAAGCAAAAACTTGAAGAAAATTAAGCATGTTGTATCAGTCACTGAGATTAATCTTGGAAACGGAATCCTCTGTGTTCCTTTGTGCTTTCTGATACAAATATTAAGCAAGTATCTGGAACCAGGGTATTAGACAGAGCATAAAAATGAAATGCACTTCTGCATATTGCTTTTCTGCAGATGAGGCTGGATTAGAAGGTCTATGCACTCCCTTAGTGCAGTTTCCCCTTCTATTATATTGATTCAGCTGCCTGTGAAATTGTGTAAGGAAATCTTCTGGCAAACAACTTTCTGGAAGCACTGCTGACTCAGGTGGGCACCTTTCCCCATTTAATTACTGAATGTAGAAATGCTTCACAAAGAGCACTTCAAGGGGAGAAAGAGTGGTCTCAGTGGGGAGGTAGAAATGACAACTGTCCAAGCAGCACTTCTGAATGTTTCACTGCAGTCTGCTTTAGATCAGTAAAATACCTCAGTTCCAGAAATTGAGTGTGTCATACCTACCTGCTCTCACTCATGCCCCAGCACACCACCCACACTCAGACTTCTGTTTAAGTAGGATTTCCCTCTGTTTCTAGACTGAGATGGATTTAAGAGCAGGAATAAATAGGGAAAAGGTATGTTTTCAGTCTTAAACTGGAAGATGGCTAGTAAGTGGCCTATAAAAAGTATAAATTAAAATTAAAAAACACTCTTTGAAAAAGAAAAAGCAGTCCAGTCCTTGATGCAAAAGCAATTACTCTTTCCAAGTAACTAGTACCAAGCTTTAAGCTGAAACTTGTAATTCCTCTGGTTATAATCTGTTTTAAAAGGCCATTCAAAGTTTGTGCTAATTAGATTACTCACATTTATATAATAATGGGCATTAACATGGTGCTTTTCCTCTGTGGACTTCCAGAAAGCAAATATAAAGTAAACCCTGAACTTGCAAAGCCTTAGTGCCTGCTAAGCATCACGCATGGTGATTAGCCCATTGACTTGATAATAGCATGTTGAGCACACACAGAATTGAAACTTGCATTTACAAAAGTTGTTTCACAAATGAAGGGATGAAGAGACCTGATTTTTTTTTCACCTAAACCATAAAATTCTGAGTTATAAATCCAATCTAACATTTTAACTAATTTTGGTGAGGCAGCTTTGCTGTGGGAGATCACAGGACACTGCTGTAACTACACAAGAACTAAGGTAATCATGAATATGTTCACACTTAAACATACCTCCTGCTCTGAGGTTTACACAATGCTTATTAGCATGGTCAGACCCAGGTTAATGACATGATTTTAAAACGTAACTCCCTTTCAAAAGACTAAACCACCATTGCAGTGTAAATACTGTTAACCAAACTGTTCTGCTGGACTTTAAAAGAAATAATATAATCAAAACTAAATAATGAGGGGTTTCAGATGTAGCAGTTAAATTAGGAATCCTACTTACCGACTACAAAAATTATGTTTGATTTCCTCAGCTCTTCTGAAAAGTCTAAAATGAAAATAAAAATTCCTTAGTTGGCGAGAGCTACTAATTTTAATCTTAGCTATTTCCCACACTGAACTGTGTAACACTCATGCAAGGTGACCTGATTTACTAGGTTACTTTCTGCTATAATGCTCTGCGTTTCAGAAGGAGGTATTATCCATAAGCCTGTTTCTCTCCAATTTTGTAGTTATTACGGCAGATATGATAAAAATATTTTACCTAAAAATTAGACCTTGCACATACCCATCAGTTCTTTAGGAAGAAAAGGCAGGAAAAAAAAGCAGATGCATCTTAGAATAATAGAATGGTTTGGGTTGGATGGGGCCTTAAAGATGTAATAATGTGCCTCCTGAGCCATTGTGTTTTTCTCTGAATATGTTATTACGTTATAATTGCTATAGAAGTTTGTCCACATCCCATTCAGATTTTATATTCAGTGCATTACATCTGGGATGTAGCTTAAATTCCCCTAAGCCTCAAATTCAACCAAATAAGAATAATAAATGAAATCCAGCTATTGCTCTCATTTTAGCACCAAAACTACTGTACGTACTACAGCTTTGCCTTTTATTCAAATGGTACTTTTTTAAAAAAACAGTTCCTTCAAGTCTGAGTCCCAGTCATTGGCCTGACGATACCAGTGCAGAAGACTATCTTACACCATCTGAGCCTGCTGGGATTTTATTGTATCTTGACTTACCCACTTACAAGACACATTAATTTACCACATACAATTTTGCTTGTACACCTCTTATTACATAATATCATTAGCTGTAAAAGGCTTTGATTAATCCTTGCATGCCTCTTAGCAGCTCATTCTCCAACAAGCTTTTTATAACTGAAAGCACCTATGAGATCTGATACTGATTAACAGCAATATTTTCTAATAATTTTGGATTCACTGGCCTCAAGAGTTACAAATGTCTTTATCAAGCTTTAATTTGCATTCAAAGAGTTCACATGATAAAATCCTTTGAGATATAACTTTCACAATATAAATAATCTGAATTCACCTTCTAAGTAACTTTAAATACTAGGGGAAATCAAAGGTTCCAAAATGAAATAAAAATGTTACTGAAAAAGAAACTCACCTCCTGTGCTCTCATAACCAGAAAAACTTGACTGATCCTCCTCCTGTTAATTGAGCAATTGACAAATTGAAATGGATATTCTGCATAGTTTACATCTCATATCTGCTTGTACGTATACCTTAGTATCTTCTCCATATTCTAACCTCTAAGTTTTAATCTCGGTTGAGACACGGTTAACAATGTCACAGAAATGCTGTTAGTACTGGTTCAGTTGGTGGTACGTGAGCATGGAGAACCCAAGACAACTTAAGATGGTTAACTGGCCCATATTGTTTTTGTGAGGAACAGCTTTTTCAGTGTCCAACTGCATAGCTCCAACATGATATATAAGCAACCAGTGTGTGTGCTGAATTGCTTTCAATGCAAATAGGGTATGATAAACTGTTAGTAGTGGAAAGGCTATATTAGAGGAAGTTATAGAACTGAGTTACAATATAAAGATTAAATTAGTTTTTGGTCTAAAACAACTCGGATGTGTTTACCTTCAGAATGCAACACAAGCTACGAGTCATTAGAGAAGCTGCTGAACTACAAAGAGGTTACACCACAGAAATGGGGAAACTCGGTATGGGTTTTTTCCTTATATGTGTCCACTCAGAATTATTTTGTCATGTATTGTGTAGTACAACAAACACAGAATAACAAATACTGGCCAGCAAGAGTGTCAGAGTGGAAATTCTTTGCTATTCTTATAAATCAGAACTATATATGTACTGGACATAGTCTAGGTTATATAGTGTGAATATACTCACACTATCAGTGCTTTAGTCTATAAAATATCAGTAATAGCATTGACAGTAACGTGCCTATATAACATCATCAGTGTGTATAATATCATGCGATACATTATGTTAGTCTTCTCCAAGTATCATGAGGTTATCAAGCTGTAGTTTCTTATAGCTCAGCTCCAGCATGCTATCAGAAATAGTCACTGTTAAAATCTGTGTAGCTGCATGAATAGCTGAAGGGAAATGAATGGTGAATAGATCTGGTAACCTACTGTCCACTGTAATTTGCAAGGCTTTTGCACTACCCTTGTAGGTTTCTCCTTGTGTTCCCATTATCACTGAAAAAGAAGTACTCTTCATTAGGCTGAAGTACCATTACACTGACTACATAGAACACTTTCATTTTTTGATTCACAGTAATTCTCAGCCTTTTACACTGCAGCAAGAGAACTGCCATCTTAAAAAAAAGGCAAAATTAAAAATACAACTGGGTCTGCTACGTTTGCAGGAAAGTATTTGAGGAAAAAAAACACTTTCAAATAAGAGATTAATCTCTTTCCTACAATCCAAGTGACAGTATTAACCTGACATGCTTTTTCTTTGATGTAATAACACAATAAAATACTTGACCCCACAAAGGATAATATTATATATAAAAGGCCTGGGTTTAGATTCAGCTTCTTATCATGTCTTTGAAGGTTTATGGATCAAAATAATTTTAGGCATGAAGTTTAGAATAAAGTTTCGTTAACATCAAGATCACAGTCACACGTTGATGATCAAATGAAAGGGGCATTACTTCTTTCAAAAATGCTTTGTTCTCCCCTACAATTGCAGAATGAAACTGCCCCTGTAAGGCTGATGGGCTGCTCAGAGCAGCTCAGTTTAAGTCAGGAACAGCTGTGAATTTTTTAAAGATGAAATATTTAAGAAGTAGAGACAGAACTGAAACCAAGTAAGTTATCAGCTGCTTTTCTTTGACCAACCCTATCTGCCTTAATAGAACTGCAGGTTAACTAACTAATAAGCTATCTTCACATAAGAAGCAAGTGCTATGAAAAGCCATTAAAGTGAATTCTAATTACAACTCAAAAGCAGGTAAAGAGGAAGTGTGATCAGAACCCAGAACATGAAAATAATGAATTCTATTTATATCTATAATTGGTCACTTTTTAGGTGCGGAAATACTGTCTGCAAAAGAATTGCTTTTTTTCTCTCCTTTTTTTTCCAAAGGGCATCTGTTTCATAATTCTGGTAAGACAAATCGGCATGTAGCTCGATGTGAGTGGGACCACCCGCCCTGATAAACTTCCATGACAAAATAAGCTTCCCCATATTTCAGAGAATAAGTTATTCCATAAAAACACTTTAACAGACAGAATTGAACAGCATTGAGCTAGGCTGGAAAGAGGTCCTGAAAAAAGCTTGATCTCCAGGGGAGCTGTAAGAAACTCAGGAGGAACAAATTAGAACAGTTTGGCTACAATTAGCCAAATTGTGTGATGTACTCTAGGTGACCCTGCTCTGGCAGGGGGGTTGGACTAGATGATCTTTCGAGGTCCCTTCCAACCCCTAACATTCTGTGATTCTGTGAATTAATTTGGTTTTGATGACCAAGTGTTCCTACACAGTTTTCACTATTCTATACTTAAATTCAACTTAGAACCATTTCCCTTCACCGCTTTCCTCCTGATCTCAAAAGTATAACCAGTTTTTCTGCTGATTTTTGTGAAGAGCTAGATGTGCTGTTTGGCTTGCAGTCCCTTGTAGAGAGTGACAGAGACTGGCATCCTGGTTAATGCCAGTCCCCTCATATTATGTTTGACAATACCTATTTCTAACTGTCTCATAAACAGGTCTCTAAACTGTGAATGGCTAAACCTATATTGGCCTGAAAGCACTATTCTGTCTGGTTACCAAAGTGCTTTGGAAAATAACTGTTGGATGTAGCAATTGATCACATGAGGAAAAGTCCCACCAATTACTAGATTGTTAATAGTATATTATACTACATTGCCATCAGGAATAAAATGATTTAGTCTCTGTATTCTTGGTATAGCCGTTTCCACTTAGTTGAAAGCCAGGTGTGGAAGATTATAATCTCCTGTGTAATGAGCTCTGAAGAAAGGTGGGTAGTGTGTAATTTCAGATGCCTTTAGAGCCAGGTTAGATCTACAAATAGTATCTAAAAACACTATCAATTAGTGGGGCATAGTTGACTGTGTAACTGCTTAAACAGTATCAAGAGCACATTAAAATGATAGCTAAATAGAGAAGTTTGCTGCCTGTAAAGTTTCTCTTAACTGACATTTGCCTTTAGAGTTGGAAAATGGTTTCTAACTGTATTCTGACTTGTAATTTAGCTCATTATTAGTAAATATCTAACTAGTAATAGGTACTTCATAGGTTAATGAGTTTAAGTTACTGCCTGTCATTGCTAGGTTGTGAAGTAATTTCCATAATACAACAAACTGACAGTAAGTCACAGCATATAATAAGGAAATTATACAATTCTCCAGATCTTTGAGTTTTACTAATGAATTAGGACTCCTAAGTCATATCACTTTAAAGAAAGCAATAAAATATTTTTTTTTTAAATCTAATGGTGGGACACTTTCTTCATTATGATTTAACAACAACTGTTGTGAATGTTTGTTACCTGATGAAATGAGAGCTTTTCTGTTACCCATTAATAACCTCTGCTCTAGTCCTTGGTTTTTTGTTTTGTTGGGGTTTTTTTGTAACATGGAAAAGAGAAATTTCTCTTATCACCTTGTTGCTTGAATGCTTCATGAAAATCATGGTGAAAAGAGCCTCATATATTTTATTCAGAATTCTAACACTTTTATATCAAGAGTTCTTCATAGAAATTTACTGAAAAGGCTAAATAATCACAGATTAAGAAGAAAAGAGGCAGTAGAGTGAGACCAAATTCAAAACACTGCCTAAAATTATGCTCAATTTTCAAGACTGAATTAGAGAATATAAATATTCAAAAAGAACATGTCAGGCACAAACTAAAACAAATTAAAACTACATGTTTTTCTGCCAAAAAATATTTGTTGAGAATTGAACTTTCCATGTAAGAAAACAAAAGCAACATAGACAAACATGACTAATACAGAGTGCCAGTAGAAAGTACAGGCAAGAACTGACTATGTACATTTATTAAGGCATCTCATTAGATTCCTTTTAGTGGGAATGTAGGTATAGAACCATTGATTTCTCAGCACACTAACTGTGTAATTCTCCCCTTACTGTTAGGTATGCAAAACACTTGTACTCCTGTAGCATTTTACTTTTTAAAGAACACCACAGTTCCACATAAATCTTCCCTATACTTTCTTTTGGAATAGAGGCAAGGGAATTATTTTCATTTCAGCAGAGATATTGGGTGACACACACAGTTATATATAGAAGCAGAACTAGGTTTAGAACTTTAATTTCTACTTCCACCTCTTTAGCCTGTAGTATATTTACTTTGAGTTCTTAGTCCTTAATAAAGTAATATGAAATGAAAACCCAAATGTTTGCAGGTGGTGCTTCTACATCTAAAACCCTTAAATTAACTCGATTCAATAAAATCTCTTGCTGATTAAGAATCTATTAAGAATCGGAAAGCAACATGAGATGTCTGAGCACTGTCAGCATAGGCAATTTGACATGTTTGCAACTGGATTTAGTAGGCATATACCTAATCACAGACAGTGGTCTTGTATTAGATGTATGCAGTCTCTACCTATAAAAATGTAGTTATTGCAAAAGGTAAAGCTCCTCAGTAAACTTTAGCTAGGCAAAGTTAAGCATCAGAAGAAAGTGAGGCTAGTCAGAGCTCAGCTGTGGACTTAG
The DNA here is from genome assembly GCA_013398125.1 of Aegotheles bennettii. Lineage (NCBI taxonomy): Eukaryota > Metazoa > Chordata > Aves > Caprimulgiformes > Aegothelidae > Aegotheles > Aegotheles bennettii. Next base: position 737,599 of record VZRW01008816.1, read on the forward strand.
TCTTTTAAATTCCTGTTTTATTCCTGTAAGAGTGAATGTTTGTGTTTTACGAGATATGCTGGGTTAGCTGCAGGCTTTGTGTGGGCAATGGCCCCTGGGAATAGGTTTTTATAAGCAATACAGGTTACTTGCCATTAAATCTGATTTATGATTCAAATCACTTTGAGGCTGAATTGCTTTCTGCAAGCTAAGTGTTGAAGTGTTTGCCTCTGGAAAGCAGGGGTGGCTGTGCTCTGACCTCCTCTGGCCCAGAACTAATGAATATGTATAAATAAGAAACAGTATGAATACATTCAGACTTGAAGGCTTTTCTTTCCCCGAAAGGCACATCTTCATATATAGTTCATCCTGCTCAGCAGAGTGGGCTTGTTTGTGTCAAAACGGACTCATAGTAATTAAGATGAGAACAATGCTAATGTTGTTTGAGGTGATTTTTTTTGTTTGGGGTGCATACAACTAGAAAGTTGCAAAAAAAATCAGTGTTTGTAATAGCATATACAAAATGCTTACAGATTATTAGAACACTGATTCCCTTCTACTTTTGGGTTTCTAGCAAAGACAAGATCTCTGTCATCAGTCTTTTAAAATAATCTTTATTATCAGTTCTGAAAATAAAACAAATTTATACCTACACAGAGATAGAGTTTAACTCTTTTTTTTAACACTTAAAAGCCAGATAACTCTATCTTGGTTTACAAAGATATGCAAGATTTTTTCAGATTTTTCACGCTTGTTCTTAGACAGCATAAAGAAGGGTAGCTATCAGTAGTTTAGAGGGGAAAAATAAAAATCTGTTTGCTATAGTGTGTGTGGGTTGGGTTTCCGTTAACTTCTATAGGTTTTTTAATGACAAAACCCATGATTATTAAGCAAAAAAATGAAAGCAAAACTTGTCTAGAAATCAATACGAAACAACATTAGAAAACTGGGGGGNAAGAAATTAACTTTCAAGGGCTAACTTGCCAACCACAGTATGCAGTAAGAACACCCCTCCCAGCACAGTAGCGGCATTTGGCATGATCAGAGTGGCATACGTGTTCTTGTAAGCCAAACACCCCATTTGCAATTTTTATATTGGGCTTAAAAGGGGACACCATTATAACAAACTTGAAGAGCTGGGGCTTGTTTTTAAAATGTTTGTTTTGAGAACATCTGAGATACTTCACCCACATTATCTGTGCATAGTTATTATCTATCACCCATTTTAAAATACAGCATTCAGTTACTTTTCAGTAGATCTATATTTATAGCAAGTTCCCAGTGCCTACAAAATTCTTCCCAGAAGTTATTGCTATTTTTCCTTTAGCATTCTTCTTTTCTGTAAATAGCCCTCACTCCTTAAATGTTTCCTCTCTATGTGGAGTATTTATGCTGCTTGGTACAGATTCTACCAGGGACTTTTTGTTACATCAAGCCCCTGCAGCAGTGAAGTGAAGCAAGGGACCTTCCAGTGCATTTAAACTGCAAAATCAGCACCACTTAGCTCCTTTTCTTAGTCTGCTACCACCAATGTTAATGAATGAATCCCTCAAATCATATACCATTGGCACTATATGCAGAGTCTCTCTGCCCTGAACTGCTACGTTACCTTCTGAGGGCTGGAATTCAGTGGTTTGGGGTTTTCTGTTTATTTGTTTTTAACTTTAGATGAAAAAGGCTTTTCTGTAGGTCAGGACAATTACATGTCCAAAAAGAAAGACACAAATGCTTTGACAAGACTTAGCTGTGGCAGAACTCAGTAATTGCTTCTCTTAGAAGAACTGAAAGGTCAAGGTGTTATTTAGACAAATAATCTACAAAACATTATGCTTCTGCTTGCATGCAGCACCATGGCACCACCCATTTATTTTGTAATGAGCTCCATTATTTTATGAAAATCAAACTCAATGACGGGTGCAGTAACCTGTAAGCAGAGCCTGTCATTAATTTTAAAGATTTGTTACAGGAATTCAAACTGTCTTTATGAATATAAACAGCAAAGGACTCAAAGGCAGAATGTAACTTCCATTTGTAATCTGAATTTTCTAAGGACATTTAATTTTCTTTAAGACATATGTATTTTATTTTCTTCTTTAAGATGAAGGTATTTGTCCTCTATTACATACACCTACAATGGACAGTGTGCTCAAAAATGTCTTCTATTGCTTGCTTTGCTTCCAAGTTCTTTCTAGCCCCAGGCCAGTGTCACACATTGCAGCACTTGTCCAAGACTTGTATAGTAATGTGTTTGGTATAAAACTCTGTTCTTTACCTTACCAGTCATAATTTAGCACCGCTAATGAAAAGAGAGAGATTGTTTAGTTTTGGAATGGCACTACAAAAATGAGTAGATGCCTTTCCCTTGTGTGGTAGATAATCAGGTCTTAAAACATGAGTAAGAGCTGCTGGCATTGCTGTGCCCTGATCACATTAGCCATTTATAAAAAACACATGCGCAGATACATAATTCACAGACATGTAATACACAGAATTGTGGCAGAGAGCAAGAAGGAAGAAATGTAGACCCCAGAAATGAAACTAACAAGAGCGGACCCTTTAAAATATGGAAGTAGAGCATTGCCTGAAGGATCTTGGCCCAGGGAAGGACAAGAATAGGGTGTTATAAAAATAAGACCAGTGTGTGGCCTCAGATCCTATGATTTGCTGCTATTAAGATAAGAGTTGACAGCTGTGCTCAAATTTTACCTCTAAGACCTTCTCTGCTTAATGTTTCACCAAGCATGTTATGGGTTTACTAAAACACCTATTTATGTTTTATTAGGTAGTTCTGTAACTTTCAATTAAGAACTTCTACAATATTTACAAAGAACTTCTCTGTTGAGAAGGAATTTAGCAATGGGAAGAAACAGTTCACTGATCTGAGATGCACTACTGTGGAAGAATTCTAAAACTAGGCCACTTCTCACTCCTTATGACTGGTATTTAAGGGCAAATTGACTAAAGTTGACTGCACAATCACGGGATACATAAGGAGTAAAAAGGCACCAAATAGGAAACATGGCCTCCTGAAAAATATGTACAGGGTTTTTTTAAGTGTTTCCAATGCACCCAGAAGAGCCACTCTTCTGTTTCAATACAATACAAATAAGTTATTTAAAAAGCAGTTTTGTATCCCATTTAGTAAAATACCACCCTTATAATCACTGCAGTTTAATACATAAATGTAAAAATCTACAGTATGTACTTCAACAGTGATTAAGAAATATTATGCTCTATAAAAAGCTGTTTGTTCTTCAATGCTTTAAAATATAGGAATTGTTGCTACAAATATTTTGAAGGGCAGCCTTTGGTAGCTGTCTTTAGGGATGCTGGGGTATGTGAACAGAACTTGTCCACAGCCCTGAGTAAGGTGTCTAAATCTTGGAGGCGGGGAGGGGGAGGATTTAAAATACACCTTTTTTATTTCATTATCAGCTTTAGGTGCAATATGAAAAGTTTGGATGTGGAACTAATTTGCATCAACTGTGTGGGATGCCTGATATTCCCCAAGAATTGTGCAGGTTCTCCAGGCTGTAAAGGTAGACATGTAAAATGTAGAACTCAAATTTAGCTGTCAAGTTGTATTTTGTGCATGAAAGGGCAAGGCCTCGGTTTGTCAGTGAAGGGGCAAATTGGTGTGAGGAAAGGAGGTGCACTATCCTAGTGCTATTGCCTAGAAAAATGAGGGTGAGGTACTGTAAATTGTAATGCCTCTTTCTACAGACAGCTTCCACAAGTTGCAGAGAAGAGCTTCCCAAGTCCCTGCAAAAGTATTCAGTGGAGCATAAATGCAGCACATCTTGAAGAATGATGCTGTTTAAATTTCCAGCAACTCACATGGGCTCACCATCCCTGTAACTGAGTCCTTGTGCCCTGTACTGCCCACCAGAGCTGTGGGCAGCAACTTCTGGTTCAAAATCAGAAGATGTGGGGATGCAAAGGCTTAACTAACCTTGGCAGTTCAGTCCCCCCTAGTAGATGTATCATCAGAAAGTAAATCCAAATTAACATCTGTGAAAGGAATAGCAAACAACTGTTTCTGGAGTTCCAAAGAAAAAATGCAGATTGAGTCTATGGCAATTTTTCTTGCCTGTTTTGTCATGGTTTGCATGGAGGAGAAAAGAGCTGTAGGCTTTCTTTAACATGCCTTTACTGCAGTATACAATGGTGATTTTGAAGGAGAAAAATTCTTCTTCTAGCTTACAAAATAATATAGAAGCACCAAAATACACTTGGTTTGAGCTTATTAAGGGAGCACTTTGTCACAAGCAAACTGTAGTACTTTGCTTCTAGAACTGATTTTTTTAAAATCATTTAATAGGATAGTTTCCATGGCAACTTGAACTGAACAGATTGTTCATTGACTTCAGTACATTTCTATTAAACATCTTTCCTCTGTAGTTAGGCCTGCCTCTCCAGCTCTTTCTTTGGATGCTTATGCATTATCTTTTTTTGCAGATATCCTTAACTAGGTTGGACTCTACCTTTCTATGCTCTTCAATGAAAACAAATGTTGAGGGAACAGAGTTTCACAATCATTCTGACTTTCCAAGAGTCCATTTTCTTTTGCATACACCTGTTTTAATCACTTTCTCTATAGAACCAGGATATGTAATTCAAATTGATACTACTGCCTATCATTGAAAGAGAAATGGACATCAAGAAATATTCAGAAATAAAAGCTCAAGTGGCTTCTGGATACTCTTGGTCATTTTACTAAGACCTGTAACTATTAATGCTGACTAAAACTGCTGTCACACCAGAAGTTCCTTATGTTCTCGAGTAAAGAGAAAGCACGATTAAGATAAATTATTTAAGGACTCATATCTAGAATGTACTGTCAATGCTTAATTTTGAAATTAAAATGTAAATTAAAAAATTAAAATGAAATTTAAATTAAATTAAAAAATTTAATTTTGAAAGGTAGCTTTATAAGTCCAAAGAAAATTTTCTCCTGCTAATGGAGATGTGCAGTTTATTCTTTGTTATCTTGTACTGTCAACCCCTGGAGCACTACATCCAAAGGGTTAAACAAATTACTTGAATCTTTGTGTGATAACTGATATGAAACATAGTAAACGGAGGAAAACAGTCTTTGGTTTAATCCACAGAGCTTCAGTTAAATGAGGCTTTCAACTTGCTGTTGCCCATCACTTTTAAGAATATTTGTGTTCTGCTTCTGCATTGAAAAGATTTTCAGGGCCTTTTCATTAGATTTCTTAAATATTTAAGTTTCAAGCTATGATAATCAGTCAGGCGAGAAATGTTGTTATAGTCTTGGTAGCAATGAAGTCTGTTTTTCATCAGTTCATTTAAAGCTTTCCTCCTGCTCCCCTAAAGCCTAGATTCATATGTGCTCTGGGTGGGAAATGACAGTGAGCTGTAAGAACAATTGTCACTACATGGCAACAACTTTTAATCAAAAGCTTGTTTCCTCTCGTTAGAATGAGAGTAAATCTCTTTGAGGGCTTTTTTCCTTCACTTCATTTTGGTTTTGCTTGTTGCTTTTCAAGTGAGCTGTCACATTTTTTAATTATAAAACATTCTGCACTTGCAGCTAAGATTGAGTTATGCAATTTTCTTAATTCAATAGATTGCTTGTCACTGCTGAACAGAACCTTTTAACATCTTTCAGTCTCTTTTACACCTACTTTTCCTAGGTCTTTGACACACTTGGGGAAAAAAAGGCAATCTCTTGTTTGCATGTGCCATTGCATTTCCCTAATTGCATATATAAATGCAGTCTGACATTAGATGGACTAGATGCCTCAGTTATGAACTTGTAACTTTTGAGGCACAAAGACATTTCCATGTGAAATATATTCCCTCCTTCCAATATGAGAAGAGGCTAAGTATATTTCTAAGGTTTTTACTTGAAGTTTACCTGACTTTCATGTTTCCCAAATTTTAAAGTTATCAGTTCTATGTGTGCTTGTTCAGGAGTGTACTCATTCTACAGTTGTCTGACTATGTTTTAACTTTTTCTCTAATTGGTCTAAATCTTCCTCAGACTAGCTAAAAGGTGTCTTAAAAGCCTTGTTTTCACAAGAAAATAATTGGATGCTCTTTTCTGGAACTCTCTGATAGGATTCACTGATGCCAATTTTTCAATACTCCCTTTTGGCCTGAATGCACTTGAAGTAAGACAAATGGTAGGTTTCTAATTGAAAATCCAATTCTTAAAGATAAAACTTATCTGATCTCTGGGAACAAGTGGCATTATATTGACAGCCTCTCTGGCAAAGTTGAGAAATTGAACAGTAAGTAGAAATGAACACAGTGAGCAGTGAAAACCTGTATCACACTTTAGAGCATTCCAGCAGCAAAAGGCAATCCTTATTAAACCAGATTCTAGTCCACAAATTGAGAATATTTTATAAAGCTATGCTGTTGCACTCAAAAATGAATGGCCCAAAATATATTTCTGATGCCTTAAGATGGATAAAAATATCTGAAACTTATCAGTTTACTGTGTTTTTATGCTTTTTAATCAAGTCATGAGTAGTGTAATCATTGATCCAGAAAAGACTATTGAGACTGATATTATGTGAAACTTTGCTGGTTCATCTACGATGCATTATCCATGAGAGGTACTATCTGCTTTTTTTTAAAGATTGTATTTTGGGCAGTCATTCTAAAACCCTAGATTATTCTTTTTGTAATACAGAATCTGACAGCTACAGAGCTGAGAACAGAAAAATAGTTATTAGTGATTTGGAGGAAAAAAGTTTGCTTGTTTTTAAAGAATGGCTATTTCACCCCTGCTTTTCAGTGCTGTAAGGACTTAATGATTACAAGTGTTCTAGTTCTTGAAGCATTCATGCATAGCCGGTAGTAAACAATCAGCTTGGTTTTAATTTAGTTACAGGAACTTAATTAAATGCTCATTTAGAAAATGTACACTACAAAGCTCATTTTTTTAATTCAATTTCCACTGTGTATTCCAGCAGAAAAGCCAGGTCTTACCCCCTGTTAGTGTTGCTTTGCAGTGTTTCAGCAACAGGTACCAAGAGTTCCTTGAATCACTTTGCTGTATTTTGGAGCACCCTTAGATGAGCCGACGATTACATTGGTAGTTGGAAGCACAACACTCCTTCTCCTTGTTCCTGCCTGTCAGTAAGAGGTTATTCTGGAAGAAGTAGCATACACCTGAAAAATTCTACTACTTTGTTAGCTTAGTTTACACTGGAGACTCTCCTGGCTCATTCCCAGAATGAAAAAATGCAAAGGTACCTGTGTATGTCCATTTCAGTTGTGGCAAGTGATACTAATCCCCAGCGGTGGCTTTGTCTTCAGCACATATTCTGTACTGCTCTAAACCCAACCCCTCTTGTTCAGTGACTACTAAGATGTTCTGCTAAAATTCAGGCATTTTTAGCAGCTCAGCTGTGGAAGGTTGCTTAGAAACCAGATTTCTTATCACCCACATTCTTATGACAGACTTCCTATGCAATAACATCACTGCATGACACATTTGTATCCAGACAAGCGTTCCTTTTCCACTTGAGATCCTCTGGGTAAAGGTTGTTGGTGTCTCATGCGATTCACAAACAGCATGTAATAAATCACTGGAGTATTAAATCACTGCCACAGTCAAAATGAGCTCAAGTTTTGGATGCAAGCAGTTTCTCACTCTTGAATTTAGTTACTGATCTTTTATTCCTGAAAGTAATTTCTAACCTTGTTTTTCAGACTGGGTAGCTAGATACTATTATGACCTTATGATATTCTCCACTACCTTCTTTGCTTCCGCATGTAATACTTGCATCACTTCAAAATTTAGATGGTAAGAGCATTTGACTGCAATTGCGCTCTCCTTTTTATTTTCTTTATATTTCTACAAGGCATCTCATAGGAATCAGGTATACAAATATTTATTAGTAATATAAATATTTGGTTTTCTAAATGTCACTAATTAGTATTGAAGATATCAACTTGCAGTTGAAAAGAGTCATTGTCAGCCACTTCATATTTATGTATCTCTTTGACCAAAGGGTTTTTAGCACTGTTTTTACTTAATTTCTTCTCTGTTTGATAACAGTATTGCAGTTTTGACAGAACAGCAATATGTTGGTCTGGCAAAATAATGAAGTTAACTGCCACATCTGGCAGAAAGAACATTTGCTGTTGACAAAGACAATAAGGTCCCATCCTAGTATTGTTGTTTAATCTCACGTGAGAACCAAGTGAAGCTTCATTCAAAACTACAAGTATCCAAGCCACAGCAACCTCCCCTGTTGCAGTTTGTGCCTCTTCTCTGTCACTGGGCACCACTGAAAAGAGCCTGGCTCCATCTTCTTTGCACCCTCCCTTCAGATTTCTGTACACATTAAGATTCTCCCCCGAGCCTTCTCTTTTCCAGACTGAACACTCACAGCTCTCTCAGCCTTTCCTCATAGAGAGATGGCCCTGTCCCTTAATTATCTTAGTGGCCCTTCACTGGTGTCAAGTAGCTCTCCATACATTGTATTGGTGAGCCCAGAACTGGATGCAGTACTCCAGATGTGACCTTACCAGTGCTGAGGTAAGGATTAGAGGGGAAAGATCAATACAACCCTCTTTTCCATCTCTCCAGCCTTCTTTCTTTCTACATACAAGGAAAATGCTATCAACATTTAGGCTGCTGATGTGGATAGAATAGGATCAGTGGAGAGGCTGGTTTTGACACACTATAAGCATTTGTTGTTGTTTTATTCTTAAAAACAGTTTTCTTTTTCAAGGGGAGAATCTTCAATTTAGTTTTAGTTACATTTCGGACTCTTTCTACTTTCATGCCTCCCCTTTGAAAAATGTTTTACTCCCTCTTCTTAAATATACAGTAGACTTACAGTGCATTCCAACAATTCTATTTGCCATGGTTGCCAACATTTTAAAATTTGTGGAGGAAACTCAGCAATGCACAATAACAAGACCACAATAATAATAATACCACAATAATATTAATTCCTTTCTTACAGCCAGAAAACAACCTCTGTGTATCATGAATTTACTTATACTGCACTTAAAAAGCCTTAGGTTTAGATACCCTGTATAGCCCAGTATGTGTATAAACTAGAAAACTGTCTATGGAGAGGCCATAATACATAAAATTACCTGGTCTTCAAAGTCAAATTCTGTATAAACAGTATCCCCAGAATCCATAATTAGACTGCGGTCAAGTTCATTTGGCCCTAAAATAAGAAAGAAAATTAGACTTCAGAAATGGACTGGAAATTTTTACTTTATGTGATGGAACACTATAATATTTCCAACTGTCTGTATCCATGCAAAAACTGATACAAGGAACTATTCAGATGTGCTAAAGTACCCAAGTGAATGGTATTCCACTAACAAAGCCTATAAAGCATCCACAAAAGCTACCACAAATCTTAAATGGTTATACTAAGTGCTGAATTGTTTCAGCTAGATTGCAAACTTACTGGGCAGAGCATTCTGTGTGCCATGACTTGCAAGTGTAAAATTGCCACAGGGATCTTGGCTCAGGGGAGAATACAAACCATGTTTAGGAAAGAGAAAGGAAATACTGATGCATTGGTGATTAGCAGATAAGGATCCTGGAGCATCAAGTCCCTATTCCTATCCTACCCCTTTCCAAAGTGTGTGGCTCTGCCCCTTCTCCCCATCACCTCCCTGTGGCAGGGTCTACATGTCATGCAGCTTCCTGCACTTGGGATGGCTTCAGCTGAACCTCCAAAGGTGCAGGATGACAGAAATTGGGTGTGATATTTAAGGAAGTCATGTAGTGGGGTAGTCATTGCTAAACCAGAATGGGAGAATAAAACTTGAATCGTCTTTCTATAGAAACATAAGAAGGGTGTAGCATGGACATCATATTTGTATTCTGGCATTATCACCCCATTCAGATACTGTCATTCCTGGGCAATGAGGAAGGAAACAGTCTCCTGTGCCCTCCACATGGTGCAGCCCTAAATCAGATCCTGCATGTATTTAACACACATTAAAATGTCAATAGGCTTGTGACTACAGGAGTACTTTTCACAGCATTATTAAAATGAGAATAACAAAAATACTGTAATAATGCACAGATTTAAAGATTGGAACCAGCCAGAAGCCACAGGTGAGTCCAAACAATACTTCATGTGAGAAGCAGCAATAACACCAGGGGAAGTATGAGATGTGCTTTGTTATGTGCCATGTCCCCAATCAGACACGATCACTGATAAGGAAGAGAAAACAATTCCCTCCTTCCTGAGTTACAGGTGTGTCTACCTCATATAAGGTTCATGCAAGCAGTGGCATTGAGGATATGTAGTTTTAAGACTATTGCTGACCTGGAGTTGTTTTCTCACCATTAGAGATGCTGGGTCTCTGTGTAACAAGCACTACCAATAACAGATTTTGCAGTTTGATTTGTGCCAGATGCATTTACATATCTGCTTTTGTTTGCTTTTAAAGTTTACACAGTAATAATCTATGTAGGTGGTGAACTAAATATCACTGGGAGAACAGAGGAGAGGAGATGGATTTCATGTCTAAAATCATAACTGCTCAGAAGAGATGGTTCCAGGGTGTCTTAATTTGCAATCCACATATTACAATTGCTGCCAATTTCATCTTTCGTGAAACTCCTTGGACTATGTAAGAGATAACAGGGAGACTTGGGTCTATGTCTGCTGGTGTTCTTGTTTGCTTTTTTCCTCCCCTGATGTTCACGTATACTTTATCAAATTGCTATTAAAAAAAACCACACACACAAAAAACCCAGAAAGAGATGGCACTCTTGCCACCATAAAATGTCACGTATATATGCAGCATGTTCTCTGGTGTATATACTCTATGGTCTCTTGAAAATAACTGTCTGTAAAACATATGCAACCAAACAGATTTACAACTGCTGAGATAATAATTTTTTTATTATTTTACACAGCTGACATTTCACTCTTAACACTGTCATTGTTGTTAATATAATTTAACTAAGCTTCAGTCTTCACCAGAACTGGCCTACCTTGACACATCAATCACTTTTAAAGGTACTTGTGTGCAAGTATTTGATTAACTGTCACTTAACTACCAAGAGCACTAGGTATCCTTAGCTAGAAATGTTAATATGAAATATGGTGCTGCAAACTTAAATGTAAAGGTCAGGCTGGAAATGAATACTCATGCATAATGGATCTTAAGTGATAAAAGCCATAACGGTTATACAATTTTAATATGATCAAGCATCTTATGGCCTTTTTTTCTTCAACTAGGACACCAGTTTCCTTGGGGAACCATAGCTCCTTTCTAAGGTATATTCAAGGAAGGTCAGGAAAATTGAAAATACATGTCTTTTCTTTCTTGGTTCAATGAAAACTAACAAAACCCCATAACCATAAATCACTGAACAGTACACAAACTCCTCTACCCTTCTCAAATTATCTAAAGAGAAACCCACCTGAAATGAATTGAAGCAAATGTCTACTTCCAGGGCAAGATAAAGTAATATGACAGTACTAAGAATATCCCTGGTGCAGCAAGAATAAGTATGAATGGTTTCCTATCACAGAATTCTAGGGTTGGAAGGGACCTCGAAGGATCATCTAGTCCACCCCCCTGCCAGAGCAGGTTCACCTACAGTACATCACACAGGAACGCATCCAGGCGGGGTTTGAATGTCTCCAGCGAAGGAGACTCCACAACCTCTCTGGGCAGCCTGTTCCAGTGCTCCGTCACTCGCACAGTGAAAAAGTTTTTCCTGATATTCACATGGAACCTCCTATGCTCCAGTTTAGGAGCATCCTATCCCCTAACTCAGTTTGTTGTTGGTGGGCGCATAGTTTGCTGAGTTTGGACTAAATCTTGCTAAACTGGGTCTTCCAAAAGAGGACAACAGGCTTGCTAACTAATCACTAGTAGTTGTGGCAGCAGAGGCATAACAGCCAGCCACTTTGGAAGGTACTGGGAGTCAGTAATCCTGGTGGTCAGCAAAGCTACTGACAAGGCTAAAGCCAAGGAGACGGTGTTAGAGTGTTTAATTCAAAACTCAGCTCAGGTTTTCTAAGCCAAACTTTCAATTGGTAATGTTTTATGTAAATCTTGTGTCAATGTTCAGCTATCAAAGGTGAAACACAAGATGTTGGGTTAAGGAAAAGAGGAGGATTGGTTTGGTGTTTGGAAGCAAACACGTCCTCCTGCTTTCAGTGAGTCTGGAGGCTGCACATCTTGTGCTTTGACAACAAAACAGCTGATCATAAGTAAGTTTTACTGCCATGTCTGAGCTGCATTGTTTTTCCTTTGGTAAGCTGGTACACAGAGAACTTTGCTATAAAAATTTTAATACTTGTTTACCTTTAGGAGGAAAATCTTAGTTTGAATTATTCTAATTCCTTTTGAAGGGATGCCCCATTCCATCAGATAATCTCACCTCTTGGTTAACTTAGAGCCTTGGTGTGCTTGTATGAGCCTATTGCAAACGATCTGAGTAACTATCAATTTCAAAAGGGGAAACTCAACAGTTAAAAAATAATAAAAAACCTAAGAAAATGCATGAAAGCTCTACTGCCATAGAGAATGAGCTTGCAAGCATGATCCAAAAAGGTACTCTTAGGACTTAAAATATGCTTCCACAATTTCAGTGCATGCATAAAGTTGAGGTAAGGGAAACCTGGTCATTTTCATGAGCCCTGTGTTGCCCTTAGGAGGGAAAAAAACAGTATTAGGTACAGTACTGCACAATTAAAAAATAAATCAGTTGGAAGTTTTTATTAAATCCCCGTTAACTGAATAATCAGCTCTCGAGGGAGGAGTAGGTTGCTGAAAAAAAGAAATGGCGGATCAGCTAGAAAGTGTTCCTTTTTTTGCTAGGCTTTGTATCTTGACACTGAAGACATCATTCATAAAGATTTGTCTTGCTAGGAACCCAAGGGGATCCAATGACACAGCACTGAAGGACAAGTTGAATTAATGGGTGGTTGCAGTTGTACAAAGGGATGTTCACAGGGGCTATGCCTGCCAGGTCTGACAGTCAGGAAGAATGACTCCCCTTCCACCAGAGGGGTGTGGGGCTGTGCTCAATCACTTCCTTCACCAGGAGGCTGTGATTTTAAATTTTATGCTGTATTTTACATATTGTTTGTTGCTCCTAAGTTGAATTGCAAGGACTGGTCATGGAAAGCTTAGGGGGTATGGCTGTTACAGGCAGGTGTGACTCCTACCCCAGAAGTGCACTCCAGAACCCAGGGGCATCACTGCTGTAAATGTCTCCAGTGCTGTAAAACATTTCAGTGTTCTGAATGTGGGTGCATGTAACTTTCTTTGAAAGTGTACTCATCCTTAAGTTTTCATGAATGTGAATTTCAAGCATTGCTTTTTCACAGTTCAGTGAATTCATTTATACAATGAAACTAAATTGTACTGATCTGTCTAAATTTACCTGCAATTGATTTAACTTCTCATTACAAGGTAGCTATACCCCATCACATTAGCTAATTAAGTCTGCTCCTTGGACATTTTGTGTTTTGGCAAATCAGCTAATGTGTTTCAAATCCCTGCTTAAATCTGTTACTTATTTCAAATCCTGGTAGCAATTCTATTCAATATGGTTCACTGGCTCAAATACACCCATACATATATTTTAATAACTATAGTATTTGCACTGTTCAACCCTGACTGCCATAAAAGTAATCTAAGACTATCCTGTGGAAGATGTTGCTTATCTTAATAGCATGCTTAAGGTCAATAAAATAAAAGTGTCTTTATATATTATGGAACATGCTCTGAAGCACCATCTAATAACTCAGTTAATACATGTTGCATATAAGCACTCGGGCAAGACACATGCTTAGATAAATTTCAAGTGGAATACAATAGAAATAATTAACCAAAGGACTGATTAGCATTAGAATGATAACATTTTAATTTTGCTCTCAGTAAGATGTTTCTAATACAAATTTTATTGCAACCTCACACTGCTGAGTTTCATGACAGGTTGTTGCTCTTAGCAACAGTCTTAATATGATGTAGAAGGCAACAATGATAAAACTATTTTAATCTAAAAATATTCAGTTTTCTTTCAGTGTATATATTACACAATATATAAGATTACAACAATATAAGATTATAACTGGGTTTTACAGGCATAGCATGAATTTGATTGATGTGGAGGCATGAAAATATCAAATACTATGCTTACATAAGCCATCAGGAACCAAAATATATTGCAATATCAATAATAAGACAAATATCACAATATATTGCAATATCACTAAAAGACAGTGACATCAAGGCAATGCTGGAATTGTGACCTCTAGAAATTAAATACCTGGTCTCATAGGATCTCTAGAAATCCTGCTTTGAATCTCCTTAGTATTATTGGTGCTCAGGTTAGGCACCTACTAGATGATTGTGGCATGGCTCCTGATAAAGCTCATAGCTCCAATTATTTTGGTGAGGAATTTATTAAGTAGATCAGATTTTCAAGGAACTGACTGGAACTCATCCAGAATTGCAACTGATTTGTGCAAATTGTTTTGCTTATGTCAATCTGTCAGAGCTAGCACCTTTACATCTCTTCTTTCCGCTTCTTGTTATTTAGTACTTAGCTCTTTTAATTAAAGAATCCATGGGTAATTAGCAATACAATGCTATACAGTGGGAATGCCATTTTAGGTTTGGAAGAGGTAAGCATGCCACTGAACAGAGAAAGCTAGTAGTCTTTATTCTTGTGTACATCTTGAAGCTGACCATTAGAAACCTGTTTTCTTTAGGTAATGCACTTTTTTTCATTCTTGGCCCCTTCACCCCACCCCCCCGCCCCTTGCCTTGATAATTCATCTTTATCTCATTTTGAACATTCTAAAAAATAGCCTATGGGTGGAATTTGCAGCTAGCTAGCATGGAACCCTCTTTCAAATCTTCAAAGTATGACCTAATCTTTCTGTTTGAAGCACTGCTCTTTGCAAATGTCTTCCTAGCAGAAAAAGTAATCCCTCCTTTACCAAAAAGAGACAATAGATGTATTTTTACTACTAGACTTCACTGTGCTTCACCAGTTCCTCCTTCCTTGGCAGTTCCCAGATGAGTGTTCATGATTACAAATAACTGAAGCTACCCTGTCTGTCAATTTATGGCATATGAGTTTTCCCTTAAACAGAGGAGAGGTCAGATACACCATTTTCTTTACGTATGTAATATTTTTTGTAAAATCTTTCATGTAAAATTTACTGGCTTTATTAAAATAATTCACCTAGAATTCTTCTTTTTGTGTGCTGTTTCACAAGACATTTACGAACTCATCTACTGATATAACCCTCATGGACTATGTGGAAGGCAGTCAGGGATGCCACCTATAAAAAGAAAGTTGTGAAGCTACCAAGGAACATCTTCCTGTTCCCCGCAAGCAAAATACTTGTGACAGATGTTATGGATTTTCAGTGCCTTGATTTTTAACTTCAACTCTTTTGCAGTCATTTGTCCCTCAAAGGCTTTTTCTCTGAAGACATTCAAGCTTCAGTAAGCACAAATAATAAATACATAAAAAAATAAAATCCCTAAATCACAGAAAGTTAGGGGTTGGAAGGGACCTCAAAAGATCATCTAGTCCAACACCCCCTGCCAGAGCAGGACAACCTAGAGCAGGTCACACAAGAATTCATCCAGTCGGGTTCTGAATGTCTCCAGAGGAGGAGACTCCACAACCTCTCTGGGCAGCCTGTCCCAGTGCTCTGTCACTGTTACAGTGAAAAAGTTCTTCCTGACTTGTTCACACACAGTTTCCCAATTAGTACCATTTATTAGGAAGGAAGTATGATCATTAATCTCATAGGACTGGTTTTCTGGTGAGCACTGAGGTATCTGCAACTGAAACAGCTGACAACTGGAATTGATCAACATATAAACTACTTGTATTAATGATATAGTTGTTTAGTGGACTACCCACAGTATTCTAAGGTGAGATTGTAGATAGATAAACAAGATGTTAGGTGGATTATATGAAGTTTCCAAGCATAAAGAGAATTTCTTTGCCCTTGGTTGTGCAAATGTTTGAGATCAGTCAAGTGCTACAGTACATACATCCATACTTGAGGAATATGAAAGACATCCCACCAATGTCAAATGCACTATAAAGATTATGGTTCTTTAAATCTTACATTAACTCACCTGCTGCAGCCTCTTTGTTTGAAAATAGTTTATTGTCAACTGCTGAGCTTATGTCAAAGAACACTTCTTCTTCATCTCTGTCTGCATCAAACTATAAAAAAAAAAAATTAAGTCAGTCACTGCTTACTACCGGGATGAACATCCATGTGTAACATGACTTCTCGCCCCAAGCTTCCTTTCTTTTTCTGTGTGACATCCATTGCTTGAGATATGAATAATTTTAATTTTGATTGTTAATTTACACTGTTAATCAAAACTGAAGCATTATTTTTTATTTTTAAAGCAGAAATTTGTTTGTGTTTACCTATTAGAAGGATTACATCTTAAGTTGTGTCAAAACTGAGGCTTGTGGAAGAACAGGTCTTAAATGAAGTTGTTGGGCAATTTAGTATCCATGCACAAAGAGCAGCTTTGGAATTTCCTTGTTGATAAGACGAGAGTATTGATCTCTAAATTCTTCTGCACTGGTCTGTCTCTGAGCAAGTGCAGGGATATTCTTTTCTTGTGCTGGTTCTTAGCATAAGAAGTACATGTTTCATTGTGTGTCTTCCCTAGCATATCTAATATCTAATATGAGGTTTGTGGGTTTGTTTACACATAAAAACCAGTAAATTGTAATCAGGTTGTCTGTTACTGTGTAGGTCACACCACACTTGGAGAGATGACAGGCTTGCTTTCTCATTAGTAGCATTCCTCTGAATAATCCAGTTCACCATGAAAAAACACACGATCAATCTAAAAATGTTCTGAAGGTTCCAAGAATTTGAAACATCAACTTCCCCCATTCAAAGAACTCCAGCTGTGCTTCAGTACTCTGAAAGATCTGGGCTTTGTAATGAAAGCCTATATTGTCACCCAAAGAAAACCAATTATTTGAAGCTTGCACACAGACTCCATTTCCCCCTCACAAAATGAGAATGGTAATACCCTAAGCCACAGGAAGGCAAGGTAGCTTTCACAAAGAAAATATTTTTGAAAGGAACTAAGTAACCATGCGAGTTCTGTGCTTCATTGAATTGCTAAATATTATAAAATAAAATCCTTTAATTATTGGAGGCTTGAATAAAACATAAAAGGTACTCACACAACCCTATTTGCAAAGAATAAACAGCAGTAAAACTCTTGTTTTTAGCAGAACATGTCTAAATCAAGCAGCTGCTTTCCATACTGAAAACAAATCCCTACTTGCTTTAAAACTGCTGTTTGCAACTAAATTATCTACTGGTATCCTTATGGATGGCTCAGTTTAATCATAGTCAAGGTCTGTTTAATAAAAATAAACCTTATTGAACATGCCACTGAGAGCATCTGCAATATACCAGATGCGTTAACTGCATTGTTACCTGAATTGATGCAATCTTTACCAGTGATGCAGGAAAAAGCAAAGTATCTTTTCCCTGCGAGGACTGTGGGGTTTGACGTTTGAACTTACTCTACAGTGTTTCCCTCAATGAGGCATGAATGGTGTTTTTGTACTTTGCTATCTGTTTTGTTTGGGCAGAAAAAAGTGAGGGAGGACCTCAGGGGACAAGAGAATCACATTTCTTTAAGAAACCAGCCTAAATCTCTGAGTCAAGAAAGGTTTTGTAAACTTTTCTGAAGTACATTTGGGGCTGTGCTTGGTAAGAATCTAGTAAAGTCCTTCCCCTACCCAATACGTTCATGTGGAAGCTGCAGGGAAGCAATCTCCACATCATTTCTATGAGTGGTCCTGCTTCCAAGATTTAATCTCCCAGTGACATAGGAAAGCACAAGAGGCTGTTTCTGCCTTCTTTCTACTCAGTCAGTTCAATAATGGCATTTCTGTGGGAGGAAGAGGTAATACAGCATCATCTGAGAGGATGTGAATTTGCCACATCCACACATTGTAGTTACACCACACACTGTGCTCCTCCTGCCTGGTTCAGAGGAACACATCCCAAGGATTAAAGGAGGAACAAGAACAGACCTCTGAAGTCCCCAAGTTTTCCTTTTAGTTAAGTTTCAGATAGTTTTGCTTTGCTCTGACATGACTTAGTGAAGAAATGACTAGTAGAAGTCATATACCTCAGTATATATTGATTTTATTTTTTTAAAAAATAAATGACTGGCATAATGATAAATTTTCTAGGAGGTTTATTCCAGTTTCCCAGTTCAACATTGTTGAATTGGAGGATTTGATGCTGGCAGTGTTATATATAAAAATGATGGAAAATATTTTCTAGATCTTCTGCATTGTAAATGATTGTTCTATGGAAAACAGATTGTACTTACTGCTCTCAGAGAGAAAATGATTAGTGTTTCTAAAAAGGCACCCAACTAATCCAGAAGGAGCTTCACAGAAAAACTGCCTGAGTTGAGCATTGTGAATCTCGCTGGTCAATGATGATAAAGGGAGGCTTGGTAATACCACACACTGAGTTAAAGAAAAAGGTGCACAGCTCTTTCCTCACATCTACCAGGAGAAAGTATCAAGAAAACTGTAGTTAATTAGACTTTGGGGTGAGTTAAAGTCATTCAGCCTGGCACTGTCCCTACAGACTGATTCACTTCCAGTGACACTGCTAGTCTTTGCAGGTGGTTTATCCAAAATGACAGCCCCAAAATAGGGGAAGATCATTAATAGCTTTTCAAACTGGAGTACAGGAAAACTTGAAAGAAATCTTGTTGCAGCAGACTTGCAGGGAATTCTTGTTTGTGCGCTTTGAAATAAAATTAGAAATGGAGAAGGCATAAAAAACCCCAAGCTAATGGATGTAATTAGATAGCATTTGCAACAGTAAATGAAAATGTCCTCTACTTTAGAACATGATGAGTGTCAATGAAAAGGAATTGAGCAATATCCAAATTAAAATAACAACACTGGACTAATTGCTCTATGGCACTATTCCCATCCACCTCAAAATCAAATAGGATTACAGGAATTGGATGATGAATGCTCTATTTGCTCTCTTTTCAGGCAAAGACTCCAACAATTACTGCAATTCATAGATGTCTAGATCTTTTCTCAGACACCAAAACATACATCATGTCACTTGAAGAAATGCCCAAAATATTGTATGTTTAAAGGTACAGGTGATCTGATTATTAGATCCACTTGCTGCAAGCAGGATGGTATTCATATGTGCTCTTCTGACCTCTTGGTCTTGCCTCAGTAGGAAGTTACTTGTCACTGGTCTTCAGGATCGAGTACAGACTGCTAAGCCACTGACCATTGCAGTCAGTGCTGGTCACGAAAAAAACCCAGGAGAGTTACTTTGAATTGTTCTTTTAAGTCACATCCTCAGTTACAGACCATTCTATTGTGTTTGACAGATCTTTGGGTGTGGAAAATGGTCCATCAGACCTCCAGTCCTATAAATAGGATAGGGGATTTTTCTTCTCAGACAAAGCAACTTCTGAAGGGTGATTTATAGTGAACAGGAGTTGGGTTGTGCTGCTAAGTCAGAGGGTCTAATTAGATGAAGGAATTAGAGCAGGAATGCTGAATGCAAGTCAAGTGATAACATAACATCAGGGTGTTTGGTGCAGGGGTGATAGCTCCTGGATGGTAAGTGCAGTGCTAGTATCCACAGCTGATAAACTGGAGGGACTTCCAGATGGTCTACGAGAAGGATTACTTGACTGTCATGTCTAATAAGGGAAGAATTAGGGCTGAGATCAAAGAAGGAATAATTTATTTTTGAATAAAAAAAAAGAGAGTAAGACACAAAAAAGAGAACACGGCTTCTTGTATTGCAGTTACCCTATGCTTTTAAAAGAGAGACCTACTTTAGAAGTCAGACTGTACCGCTGACCTTGAAGTGCTGGTATTTTTTAGTTGAAACACTGACAATCTTTTAACTAGGAACATAGAGATTCATAAGATTGAGCAAGTTATGATTTTCAGGTGGTACAACTGTGACAAGAAGAACTCACTGTTTTTATTTGGTTTAGGCAGGGGTTTGATCCTGAAGGACTGAAAACAAGTAAGAACTAGTTTTATTTTACCCTTGGTAATACTAAAAGGTGAACCAAGACACACTCGACTGTGTAAGTGTTGCGTTATGATTTTTGGACACCCACACAGAAATCCCTTTATTATTGTTCCATTCCTAGCTTGCTTCTCATAATAATTACAAGCTAATTGACTTGTGCAGTTATTTCTAGAGAACTGTGGAAAAAGCAGAAGCAAAGAAAAAAATCAGCAACATGGGAAAACAGGACGGGGAAAAAAAAGAGTTGAAGCCTTGCATAGAAAAGATAGTAAGTAGAGGAACCAAGGAATTAAGCTGGAATGTGCAGACTGGGAGCTCAGGGAACATTTCCCTATTATAAAGTACTTTTAATGATACTCTTTAAAAAAACCAAAACACACAAACAAAAAACCTCCAAAATACCACAGAACAGAGGGGACATAGTGGAGAGATATTTCTTTGTAATCTATTCTCTAATTCTAGTATTTTCCATCTCTTATGACAAATACTGAAATCTTAAGGTTAATTTTTGTATGATAGTGTATGATATACAAATGAAATACTACAACTGAAATTACACTAGAGCTCATCAGTGATACATAAAAAAATATACAATTAGCAGAGGTCATAAATTGGTATTAGAAATTTAGAAAAGACTGAATTGGAGATTTTATCATTGCTAAAATCCTAAGAAACACTCTGGGTCATCTAAAATAAGCCACTTAACTCCTTATTTTTACCACAGGAGTTCCACAGAGGATTCATCAATCATTGCAGAGTCCTCATACTTCTATCATTAGAGTTTCTCAAGTTCCACTTGTCGTCTGAGTGTCTATTGCTATGAGTGCTACCTGCAAACAAACACGAGGGTGACCATTCACCAGCTGAGTGAAGCTGATAGTTCTGTAGGGGCTGCTGCTAGCTTTTGTATATCCCCAACTCATTCACTCGTAACAGGTGCAATCTGAAGCCACTATGTAATTTTTGAACACATTAGGTGCATAGACAGAATCTAGTATGCTAAGAAAAAAAAATTAAACCATCAAATTCAAATAACATCTTACAGTAATGTTAGTGAGAGCTGAAATGACCCTCCAAAGGAGCAAATACACAGTTGTAACAAACTGTCAGCTAATTTAACTGCCTTATACACAAAATGTGAAAATGGAAAAATGCACACAGACAGATCAGATCTGCTCCTCTTGAAACAAAGAGATGGACCCTGAATAGATCTAGGGATTTTTGTTACAGCTGATAAGATGCAAATTAAGTTAGATTCTGGCCCATGCCCACATTAGTACAAAAGAGGATATCTTGGGACACTTGTAGTTCAACTGCTAATCATCTCCCTTTCATATCAATGTGTCAGTACATAAACAATGCAATTACTACAGAACAGACACTTTGGGGTTTTTCGCTCTTGAAGTGATTTTCTGTTATTTCATGCTAACCTCAAGAACTTAGTGCCATGGCACGCAAGTGTGGAGATGTTCTGACAGTTTAACTCCCTTCACAGCAAAACTCTGTTGAGCCAGCATTCATACTTGTAATATGGAACAGTATGACACCAAGCAAATGGTATGTCTTATCTGAAGAAACAATGAGCGTAAGCAGAAGTAATAGACTGTCTTTGTAGCTGTGATCATGTTGAGCAACACCCTGACATATCAGTTTTCAGCTGCTAAAAATGAGTGCCTCAGGCAATGTGGTGGCAAGACTTGATGGGAAAGACACCATGCAATTATGGGCCTTTGTAGAGCAGAAAATGGACAAATTGAAGGAAAGCTAGATTTGACTGGGGGCAAGGGGAGAAATCAACAATTTGGTAGCATGGTAGGTAGAAAATAAATGAACTATAGGGAAAGTTATTACTTGTTTGGTAGGGAAGCTAGAGGCAGAGGGTGGTGCCACAGAGTGGTTTTGGAACATACATGCTTTTCATAACACTAAGATGCAAAGCCCTTCTGTCTGAGCAGATATTTAAGAGCACTGGCTGGTTAATTTTTTTTTCCCAATAAGGACATTCATCTGGATGGCTGGTGACTGTTAAGTGGAAAGCAAATATATTGCTGTTTTGTTTCTGAAATAATTTCTGCATCATGTTTTCCATTTACTCAGAGGGACTGAACTTCTAACAGACTTTTTCCTCCACTATATTTGTCTCTCTAAGTTTTTTAAGCTGAAGTCAGTTTAACATAGTCAGTAATAAAGAATTCAAAATGTTTCACCCATTTCTCTACAATACTATGACCCCTACACTAAATATTCTAGTTCTCTCTGAAGTAGTCATCAGGAATCAGAACTGAATTAGGCAGCATGTGCGTTAGTTCACGTAGTATTTAAGGGATGTGATTTGTGTGTGTGTTTGTTCTGGGTTATCTGACTTGTCAACTTCTACAAGTAACTATTCCAAGCTATAAATACAGCAACACCTCCACATATAAACTCTCTACGCATACACACTCTGCAAATTATTGAAAACTTGCACCTTGACATGTATTACATCTGTCCAGCAGCTTCTATAGCTAAGTCAACTATGTTAATTATTGTTGATGATTAATTAGAAACAAGGAGATGCTTTAGCACATGCACATATAGAGACCTTTTCTACCTTGAAAGCACAGACATTTTTTCTTATTTTAAAAAAATACATATTCCACTGTTGGAGTAACTTTCATTATGTGTTTGCATTTTAAAGGAATTTGCCTTTAAAGAGGCAAATGGTATTACAAAGAAACAGAACAGGGGTGTTAAGCATCAAGACAGATCTCTGCTGAAGAGCTTGAATGGAAAACTGAATTACAGTCTGAGTGAGGAGATGCCTCATGACTTATTTGTTACTCTGTTCCTGTAGACCCCAGGAAAACAGTCAGCTTGGGGGAGAGATCATCTTACTGTCACCTCCACTGGGTCTAGAACAAATTGTTTGATTTTTACTATAATGCACCCAACCCTAAAGGAAGGACAAAGACATTATTGATTACAGGGAGTCAGGTATGATTTGATGCTGTCCAAATCCTCATACAGCTTTAACAGCCCTCTCTGTCTTAGACTGCAATATCCTTTCTTTCCTTTTACATTACTGGAGCTCACAGTGATGCTGCAAATTATGAAGCGGTAATGTAAAATTCAGTATTTTGAAACCTAGACAAAGGGCAGAGCAGTACAAATAAGCTGCATGAAGCTCAGTCAGTTACACCTGTAGCTGTCAGTTTGCTATATACCTACAGCTCAGTGACATTGCAGGAAGATCTAGAATCACCCAACTCTTGCCCAAATGCCTTTGTTTTTTTCATTCCACAGCAACAATGCTTGTCCTCCAGCAGTTTTTCTCCCATCTTTATCTATACAAACTTCTGATGGGGCTTGGATGTGTCCTTGCTCTTTAGAAGTTCCTGGGAGCTCACCCTATTTCACATAAACCAAGAGACTCTTCAGGAATAAACTGGTTAAGACCAGTTGCTACAGTGTAATTCTCCTATTTCCTCCAGTGCCATGTGAGATGAGCACTGGAATGTTCCCATTGCCAGAGCACTCAGTTCAGAAAAACAGCTTGGATTATTAATATGTTCAAATAAATGTCTTTAGTTTTTAATATTGAGTGCAACAGTACATCTCAGATGGAATGAGCCCTAAAGCTACAATGCCAACTGTGCTGCCTCAGGAAGGACATCAATTTGTTTCCTGCAGCAAGAAGTGAGAGCACTGCTATTTTAATTTCTGTGCCAGAAAGTTTTGTTTAGCTCTCTAAATTATTGGAGCATGTTGTTTCAGAGCACAAAGGAGACTATTTGATTTATAAATGAAAGCTGGCAAGCTAAGGAGATACTGACAGAAACTACTGCTTTAGTCATCACTGAATATGACAGTCTTGCATCTAGCATGTATTTTTTGGAAACAAATGTAGGACAAAATCCCATGTGATTATGTAGGCTGAAAGTCTCTTAAATATCATAACAAAAAAGTGGATGAAGTGGAACTGATTGACATAATTTATTTAACTTTTCAAAAGCTTTTGACAATATTTCTACCCAGAGGCTATTAAATGAAACATCATTTTAGAGAAGCATCAAATAATATAATAGCTTTATTAAAAAGAAAAAAAAGCATAAGAAATATCCAAGGGATGTGTTGTCAACAAGTAGAGAAAGTGGCCATTATAATGATCAAGGAAATAGAAATTACGAATCAGAAAACTAGAGCAGCTCACTTACTGTGACAGGGAAATGAAGCTCAAGAAGGGATATTGTCAAGAAATGCATGTAATGCAACAATAATGTGTGTTGCAGGAGAAAGATGAAAAAAAACCCCAACACCAAGAAAGATCAAAATGAACCCTCCCCAATCTTTCATTTATTATAATTTCATAACTTTACCTTTGGCTGTCTGCTACCTGTTACTTTGAGCGAAGTGAATTACAGGCTTTTTTATTTGTCCTTTTTCATCCTCAAGCCAAATCATGCACTCAGAAAAGGTTATATTTAGGTCTTCATTTAGGTCTTCTTTCATTAGTTAGTCATTTCCAGGTAGTTATTTCGGGGCACTTTTTTTTTCTTTTTTTTTTTTTTAGAGCAGCAAAGTTCACCATGCATGTGCAATTCACAGGGAAAAAAAGGAAATTTTGCAATTTTGGTTGAACTTTGCTCAATGTGAAATGAGAAATGTAACCTTTAAGTTAAAGAATAATTTGTATTTATAAGGTATGTTATCAGAATTTGGTTAAAACAAATTGTTGTGCAGCCTTAACAAGAAGCTATCAACTAAATTCTATTGAAAGCTGTCTCTAACTTGTTAAACTAAGTTTTTTAGTACAGACATCTTTCCAAGAAACACTGACACAGTTTCTGTTACCAAGTCCTAACCTAACCTAAGAGAGCATATCCAGGTATGTTTAACTTACTCTGTATACTAAATTTAGTGATTTTTCTGAGGAGTGGTCTCCTGGCTGTAGTTCAAGGATAAAATTAATAGATCTTAAAACCAAATTCATTTCAGAATTCACATGGCTCCTGACCCTCTTTCTAAAGTTCAAGAAATATAAGAGAACATGAATTCCATAAATGAAGAAAAGCCTCTCTTCACAGTACTGGAATTGAGCTCATTTATGTCTTGCATCCCATGAACAGGGTCAGAGATGAAAGCTAAAGTACCCACAAAACCTTTAATGGCCATTACAGCAGACTGAGCTTGAAGGACAGCAGAGATAATGTTCTTGTAAAGGAAACAGAAATGAGCTGCCTTGGGTTTATGCAATCTATAGTATGTAGAATCTACATAGTAAAATTCTTGAAATAAAGTGCAGACACAAAGGGGACTACTGGATTTTTTTTTCAATGTATTAAGGACTGATAAATTTAATAAACAACTTGACTAAAAGATGTATTGCCCACATTCTAGGTTCCCTTTTAGTAAGGACTCTATATTTATACACAAGTCTGTTCTTTTCAGCAGAGAGGACCAAAAAAGCACAGAAGGCAGGACCCAGTAGGAAACTACTGAAAAGCATATTTTTAAATTGCTTAATTGGCATCTTGCAGAGGTAGGAGAGAAAGATGATCTCTGCATTAGAAAACCTGTATTATTATCAAAACACAATGGTTGGTAGCATGCAAGAAAAGCCAAGACCTGACATGCGAGACAGAGAAGAGAATTTTGAAGTACTGATGTGAAATCGTGAATGTGAAGCTTCAGTTTGACATTCTGGTTAAAGGTGGGAGGAGAAATCCAGCAGAGAACATAGTGAAAAAAATGTTCAGATTTGGCTAAAAACAATGTAATTTTAGCAATTATATTTTTAACAAAATGGATCAAGTAGTAGCGTATCTATGAACAATGCTAGATCTAGAAATAACTGATCACAGCAAGTTACAGTGTAAAGATGCCATACTTTACACATTAAGTCTTCTATTTGCTATACTGTGACTGGCATGAATTACAATGTTGTTGGCATAAAAAGAGATTAGCCTCTGAGAATGGAGACAACAGTTCTTCTTTCCCAGAAAATTACAATGATAATTGTGATCACAGTGTTATAGTCATGGCTTGTGAGGCTTCTTTTCCCATTTTATTATTTAAGTAGAATACTGAATTGCAAAATGGGATATGGTGACAACAAAGTGAACAGGTAGTTACATTCACTGGCCAGTAATGAAACAAACTGCAGTCCTGTATCAGATGAAAAGGCACAAAGTTATCCCTGAGAGTATGAAGTATGGTAATTGTGCAAGAGGATAAGGGAAACATGCTTAGTTATAGCAAAGACAAATTGCAGCGGTTTTACAAGAGGGTCTTTGCCAAGAATTTTGGGTTATGTCTATGTGATACAAGGCAACGCTGTGCAGAGATGTTTGTGCTAACACTAAGTGATGTACCACGGTTACAAGGAACGAAACAGCCATGTTAGTGCCTACCTGATGTGTAAGTATCAGTGAATTTAAGAAGCAAGGATATATTACTTCAGTGAAGTGCTGAGTAAACACAACAGTGTTGTTTCCTAATTCTGAAGTATTTCATACAGTTCTTCAAAGCACTGTTGGGTAGATATTCTTTAGTTGTATTAGAAAAAACAATCTTCCAAAGAGCTATGAGAAACATTCAGAAGGATATCCTGCAAAGGGGAAGATGTACTAGGGGAAGATTATAGTTTGTGTGGTGTGTTCACTAAGTTATACAACAGATGAGTAGCTCTTCAGCTTTCTCAGTTCTCCACCAACCCTGTC
The DNA here is from genome assembly GCA_013398125.1 of Aegotheles bennettii. Taxonomy (NCBI): domain Eukaryota; kingdom Metazoa; phylum Chordata; class Aves; order Caprimulgiformes; family Aegothelidae; genus Aegotheles; species Aegotheles bennettii. The sequence goes on from VZRW01008816.1 coordinate 764,333, forward strand.
TTGTCGAGCTTGCTGAAATAAGACTCCAGAACACTAAAGAAAAATGCCAAAACAGGTCCAGAAGATAAACTGCATCAGACTTCCTGCTGACAGTCTGAGCATCTCTTCTCCATTTTGACACTTAAATGGCTTTCATCATTACAGCACCTGAACATTCAAAAATGTGAATACATTTATCTTTATGATGCATAAGATGCACAAAAATAAGAAAGTGTGATCTTTTACATCTCCCCTCTCTTTCATGCAGAATTTCCACAGGAAAGGAGGCACAAGAACAAATGCTTGAATAATTACAGGATGATACCAGATTGCATGACGAGATGTCAGCCCACTCAGTCTCATTTCACCCATTTGAATCAATGTTGAGCATGGCTGATATCAGAACAAACATTCAGTTGCCATGTGCATAAGGAAATAGAAATATTTAACAATAGCTAATGATACCAACTTAAGATTCAGGAATTAAGGATGTTAAATGCTGGACTTGTAGGGCACAAGCCAGCTGATGTAGTAACATTTTAATAGGACTGTGAGTGAGAGCTGAAAGACCATCCTGATTCTACTGAGGTGGCCACTTGCATGAGTTGATATCCAAAATTTTTTCCATCAAATGATAGCAAAATGGTTTTGCCATAAAATCAGGAAGTCATTGACTATTAACTTTTCACAGGGAAGATTCACCAGTGGTAATCAGAGCTGGAAATCACTAATGGAACTTTTGGTAAGAAAGTGGTATTTTAGCATTTATTGCAAATCATAGCTGAAATATAGTTTTGGTGGTTCTACTAGTTGTTCACAAAATCAGGTGTTGTTTAGGATAGGAAAGTTTACTTATGGATGTCAAATACTCCTGATTCAATATAAAAGGACTTCCTAGAGACAAGGTATTTTTTCCAAGTTGGTTTCTTAATATTTGTCCTCTAACTAAGAAAAAAAAATATCTTCTTTAAGCCACAGTTTAACTACAGAAAGTAAATTAGAAGCTAATATTCACCCAAAGGACACAGCTTAATCACCTTAAGAGGAACTGTTTAAAATAACTTGAAGAATATGTAGGGCATGTTATCTTAAATATCTCTCACAGTTCATGTCTCCGAATGATAACTTAGCTTAATTACTTATCTCAGCTTTAGCTTTAGATCTATATAAAAAAATACTGTTAATTTTAAACACATATCAGCTTTTACGGTGCCAGAAATGGATAAATCTGGGATAGTACTTCTGTCAGAAACAGCACTGCCTCTTTCTTTCTGGAGTTCCTAAATCAGCTTGGCTCATGCACTCAATGGCTAGTTTTATAGCCAGATTTGTCAAAGTTTATTTCTTTTTTCAAAGTCTACTTCTTCATTCAAACTCCTTGGAGTACAGGGGGCAGGGCTGGTTTCAAAAAGCTGGTATTGTTTTAAATCATCATGCTTCCAAAGTTAAAAAAAAAACCCATAGTGTTGCACCAATGCTATTCACCTCAGCAAAGAATTTCCACCCTCAAGGTTTCTCTGTATGCTTGCACATACACATAGATGACAAGTTTGCAAGCTTGGTCATTCTCTGGCAGATATGAGTTTTTCTGATATACTTAACTTGTTGACATAAATCATATCAGAGGCTGAAAATATTTTGAATCTTGGAAAGTGTATATGGTGCACGTGCTTCCACATATGCACAAATTACTCATTTCTCTCTCATATAAAATGTGGGAAACAGTTTGTTTAGACATATTTCTACATAAATTTCATTTATATACCTTCTTTTGTATGTTCTTCAAAATATCTCACAAAGCAGTAATACATAGTGTTGAGACAGTGTAAAACCTAGCAGCGATCAGAGCATGCATAAACTTTCTAGTTCAGCAGTTTCACAGGAAAGATTTCCAGGTTCTTTCTCATATCCCAATTTTTCTGCAAAAGAGCTATGAAACATAGGAGAGACACAGAGACCCTTAATTTGCAATGACAGCAAGCTGACTTTCTGTGTCTGCAGAGATCTGCTTACCTATTCTAGGCTTCAAGTCATCTTTCATTGCACAAAAAAATGAAAAAGTGATAGTAATTACTTCCCTTCCCACATCTCATTTTCTCTGCATTTATTTTTTTTATGATTATATAAGCATATACATTCATGGGACCAGCTAGAGATTCAGGAACCATGCAGCAGAACAGAAAAAAAGACTCCTAAATCTCTAACAAAACCTTTGGTGTTGAGGTTCCCACTAATAGCTGTCTGCATTCCTTGTTTGATTTGAAAAGTTCATAAAACATTGAAGTTTTGCTCCAGCTGACATTCAAAGCTATCTGATATCCCCTCTGCACCTCTATCTTGGTCATGCCTGAGAAACCTGAAGTACCCTGAAGAGCCAGTGTAGTAGTCGTGTTAAAAGCACATCTAACATGTTCCTACAAGACTGTGCTGATGACTGCTGTATTTTTAAAACAACTGAGAGGCATTTGAAAATATATTGGTGGCATTGGGCCAATCAATGGGAAATCTCAGTTCAGCACCCTCTACAAAGCAAAGCAAGTTCAAACCCACATCTATGACTTCTGGGGGGAAAGGCTGTGCTCAGATACAGATGAGGTGAGGTTTGAGTGAAACCATTCCTGCCAAGTCTGTATCACTTTACAGCCAAAAATGCAAGATTCAAGGCATCAGATGGCATGTAAATGAGATCCTGAGCCTGCAGCAGAGAAGTGAGAGCACACAGAGGAGGTGGTGGCTAACAGTCTCTATTCCTAGCATTATTTCAGGAAAGGGGGTGTGGGATTTTTTTTCTAGTTTCTTTTTAAGGATTATTTCATGCAAAACCACATGGATGAGTGCAAGTATCACCACCATAAAAACAAGAGCATCTAGTCGTTCTGCATTCCGCCAAACCAGATGTATGTTCCTCTATTGAGGAGAAGATTCTTCGAGCTGGATTCTAATTTGGGAGAGGTGCCTGGCAGTGGCTGCCATCAGGACCTGGAAGCAGGGTGGAGCTTCAGATCATGTCTTTGCATAACAGTTTGCTATTGGTAAGATCAGGATTGACCTTGAGAGTTGCTGAGAGGACTGCAGGACCCACACTTCTCTGAGGAGGGGCTCAGAATTAAAGGAGGAACAAGTAATTGAAAGTCCCTTAGAATCAGCATTCACAGCTATATAAATAAATATTTTTTTAAAAAGCCCAATAGTTGGGTATATTATATTATTAATATGTTGGACATTAATAGTTGGACAGCTATATGATAGCACAGAAACTTTAGAACTAGATTGTAACTAATATTTTTGTCAGCGTATAGATAAGTCACAGCCTCTAGCTAAAGTTCCTGTCAGTGTGCAGTACTATAGCAAAATAACTTTTTTTAACCAAATCAAGAGAAAAATTTATATAACACAGTTCCGTGGGGAATTTTTCTGTGACAGTTGACAGCCATTAGGCTTGTTTGATGCTAATGAAGGCAGACAGCTATATAAGCTATTTCCTTCACCCGCAACTATTTAACTTCTAAATTTGTGCTCAAAATCCATTTGCAGCTTCAGCTGCTTTTTCTGGGTTCTCTTTACTTCTCTGACTAATCTGAATGTCATTTTAATGTTTTGCATAGGCATGGTAAATTCCCTAGAAGGACAAGCAAAACAATGAAGGTATCAGTGAAGTCAGCATTTTATTTCACAGGATGTTGTCCCGTCCTGGCTGTTTAAATAAGGTCCAGAGCCTTCTTTTAATGTTTAGCATTTTGTCACACTAAATCCAGGTTGAGTTTGTTTTATTTTTTTTTAAATATACACAGATTTGTCAACATAACAAGGTTGATACTGAAGCACTATACTTACACATAATTATTATAAATAAGGCAGACTGGACCTAATCCTGTCTCCAGTAAGAGAAGCTTCCACAGTTACGATGATGAGCTCTGTATGTTTTTTTTTTCTGTCTAGACCAGCGGATATGTTCTACAAAGAACAGCTAAGCTCTCTGAGAACAGCTATAATAACTGTGACTGAAAGATTTTTGTAACCACATTATCTCCTCTCCAATGACTATATCAGTATCTATACCAGATTAGAGTCTAGATAAGGTGGGTATTTAGAGACTCTTTTCAAAATAACCAGTAGGTGGGTGATGGATATCACTGGGGTGGGAATAGCAGATATTTAAAATTCATCTGAACAAGGCAGAGTAGACTTGAAGTGTAATTGCTTTTTCCTTTCTACCCAACTTCTCCTCTATCTTACCATCTTCCTACAATTAGTTTTGGTTTGATACAAGTAACTAGTTTCTAAAATACTAATTATCTGAAGATACAAATCCTGCATATTATGTTGCCCTCCTCATCTCTGATAATTTTTCCCTTTGACAAAAACATAACAGCAATAATCATAGCATGGTCAAAATTTTTACTTTACTGAATATGGCTGATTCATACCAATGGAATAATTTTTTCTTGCATTTTCCTCAGTGAATTAGCAGTAAAAAAAATTACAACTCGGGTATTTTTCACTGTGTGGGCACCATCTACCGTCCTCTGAATTCTCATTCCTTTCTCTCCAGACTATAGCTTGTCTCTATGACTGAAAACAACTTAACCGAGTCAGCTGAGTGGAAAAAAACCATGTAGGCAAAGAGGCTGCTTTCTGTGGGAATTTTTTTTTATGAGTTAAGGACATTATGAAACACATGCTACAGCTGTTTGTTTGTTATGGTCTACCATATTGTACTGTAGTGCTCTTTAAATTTCCCATAAATTAAAAAGTTTCCGAGTTTGAGTAATTTTACATCATAATAATTTATTCAAAGGTCAGTAAATGTGATTTTGTTGAGCTTAACAAGGCATATTTAACCCATGCTAAGATAATCTACAAACTTTTTATTTACTGGAGTCAGTCAACAGCCAGATATATTTATTCCTTGAAGAACCTGTACTGATTTAATTCAACCCAAGATATGCTTTCTGTTAGAATGTAATTCTTTTCTGTTTTCATTCCCTCTCAAGACAACCATCCAAAAAGTACATGACTATTTGCAAGAGATGAAACTGCTGGCACTGGAATAGCAACCAGTGCTCCAGAACAAGCTCTTCTTTTGTGAAAATAGTTTCTGAGCAAAAGGGTTTGCAACTAGCTGGAGAAGAAATTTATGCCTGCAGCAAAGAACTGACATGGTGCTCACCACATCATGCACATGAATTCTGGTCTGTGTTACTGCATTTTGCAGAAAATACTTTCTCAGCAAACTGAAAGACTGCTTTCAGTAACCATAGTGTACACCTAAAACATAATTTGGACTCATCTAGCCTATCTTAAAGCAAAAGGTCTAAGAAGCCAAGTATAACCAGAACAATTCCATTTTCAGAGGTATATACTAAAGGACTTACTGTGATGATTAGCCCTTTTTCCTGGAAATATTTAACCAACGGGACAGCATTCTGCTTGAAGTTCATTAGTCGTCTTTGAGTGGCTTTCAGGTTATCATCAGGTCGCCCTTGCTGTTCAGCACGCTTCAGTAACCTTTCTTTCAGCCTTTGACTGGAACATGCCAGAAACACCACCAAGTCTGGGGTACAGATCTGTGGAAAGAACAGTTCAAGAAGTCTGTGATTAAGCTGACTATACAACACTACAGGGCTCAGCAGTTCCATTATTAGGTGAGGCTCAGATATGCTACATTTGCATAAGTTGGAACTTGAAGTCATTCATTTTCTGTGGTGTTTTTTAAGTGCAATTCATAGGCTTAAGGAGGAACTTTGTTTGTCTTGTGTGAAGGATAGACAATTTGTTTCACCTGTAATGTTAAGGAAAAAGTTTAATGAAAAATTTTTTCCTCACTCCAGAAAGCTTCTCTAGACTGTCCATCGCTTGCATTACCAGAAGGTTCCTGTAACTAAAGTCAGAATTTTTAGAAACAGCAAAATATAAATGTTTCATAATCTGCAGGAAAATGGTTGTATGGTTTCTATCCAAAAAGCCTTTAAGTAAGGTGGTATTTAAAAACCTTTAGATGCTCCAAGCTGTAGCTAGCCTTCTTACTTTCAGTGCTCACTCCCAAACATCTTCAGGACTATCATCTACCACCTGCTCAGATCTGTGAAGTGATACTGGTGGTCATCCTCACGTGCAAGACGTAAGCTTTTGCATATCACATAACTTCACATATAGCAACAAACGTTATAGAGAACACTTCAAATAAATAGATAGCTTATGAAATTACTAGCTCTAAAGGAAAAAGAGGAAGGAGACAAAAGGAAGGCCTCCTTTTGCTTCACACAAATATGAAAGTGAAGCTTTCCACAGTCAATCTCAGTTCTTTAAAGAAACTGTGGTTGAGTAAGTGCAGCCCCACAGCAAGGGAAGGATGTGAAAGTCACTGTGACACCATCAAGTGTGAAGGTTCTCATCTGCTTAGTTGCCACAAACTGCACTGGCTTCAGAGGTCAGTTCCTTCTTAAGACAATGGGAAAGCATGTCCTGCGCCTAATAATTTTTTTTTCTTAATAGTAAAATGAGGATAATAATGAGATACAACACAGTAATTACTGTGGAAAATTAATTAATTAAGTTTTAAGTATTTCCTATTGCTTTTTAAAATGCAAAGTTCTCTACAAGATCTGAGTAGTGTTGTTCTTAATTTTTTGACTAGTAATGGCAACAATGCGTAAGACAGTATCAGAATCCCAGGAACTAAAACTATTTTTTCTGACACTCTGGCATTTGTAATTTGAAATACAGTTCACTCACATAAATAAAATATCAATGAAAACAATGGTTTAAAATTCTGCATTCAAGAAGCCTACTTTCAAATGACGTATTATCTAAAAGTTTTAAGTGGAAAAGAAAATTTAAAAAAATATCTGAGGTAGGAATACAAAGCAGATTCTGATTGTGATGCCTCGATGAATCTTTTACCTGCAGAATATGGATCTCTATCATCACAAAGCAGCTGAAAACCATTTAATACACACAAGCCTCTGCTTGGTTTTAGATGCACAAAAGGGTAACCTCTCTTCTATATCCACAGGTATACAGATCTAACCTTCAGGGCAAACCCTTGAAATGCTATTAATATTTCACTCCTGTTTTCATGAACCACATTGCTTCCACTTAGCTCAACTGCACCTGCCAGCAAGACTTGCTTACAAATACTTTAAATTAGAATGTAACAGGCTATGTGAACATATGGACACCTGGGATTACTTGCCTGGAAACATACCTAGTTCTCCTACGTAAATATGAGTACAAATTGCTTTCTTCTAACAAAGGAAAAGGGTTTTTTATGACTCATTTGAAAACAAACCTATTTTTTTAACTCAGCTCCTGTTGAGTTTTATGACCAGAGAATAATCTTTATTTTGAGACTCAGCTTGCCGAAAAGTGCAGAGAACCAGCACAGACAGAACTGGATTCTTTCATGCTGATTTCTCATAACATGGTCATCTTATGCTGAGGGTCTTATTCATGTCCAGAAATGCATATGAGGAAGGACTGTGGGGCTTAAGGATGTGAATTTGACTACTTCTTAACTGAATCTCAGCAGAAGGGAGAATTTTTGCCTATGGGAACAGACAGGCTTCCGGTTATTTACAACCTTCTGAATTTTAAATGAGACAAAGAACGTATGGCATCAACTCAGAATAAAACTGCTGGGTATACCCCCCCATTTTTTAGAATAATATTTACTAGTAAGCAAGTCTTACTCTCTTTGGGTCTGAATCTCCTTCCTAAACTGGAATAAGGAGTAAATTGAGAGTAACTCCATGCAAGTCAGTGGTGTTATTGACATAAAGCAGTATAAGTGGAAAGATGCTCTCTTCTCTCTGGGGATATTTTCTACATCTCCTCTTGTTAATGAGAGTAGTGTGGTTGTTTGCTATAAATTAGATGATTACACTCTCTCATTATTCCTCATTAGGCAAAAGACGAAAATGCTCTGTTTCTTAATTCCTGGTATGTTCTACTAGATATGCCTGAGAAAACTTAACTGACAGCTCATGAACAATTGTCATTAATTTAATAGTGCATTTTATTCTAATTGGTAAAGGTTACTAGCAAGCTAGTTTATGTCCATTGTATGGGTACTCTCCTTTGTAATTACCTATTTGCTTTAGACTGTTTACATAGTTTTTTCTTGGTTTAGAAAAGCAAAATCATGAATCATGTTGTTAAGAATGAATCTTGCTAACAGATTTTTTTCTGGTAACTGTTTTTGAACCATATTCACACTGCCCAAGAAACAAGCTTCCAGCAAGTTGCCCAGACTACATAATTAGGGCCTCTAATAATTATTGATTGAGAGAGTGTCTTTAGGGAGAACTGATTCAGATTTTCACCTGTGTAAGGCAGCTAGTAGATAGGAATCCCTAGCTGAAAACACTAATGCTAATCTTACAAAGAAAGGTGTAAGCAGACCCCTGGTTCAGAACTGCTCAGCAGGCACCTCCATCCACTCTGAATTCAGAACATCAGATCCTCTCCTGAGGGTTAAGGGCCAGAAATGGATGAGCACTCCTCTGGCTGGTTTGTCTAGCAGAGAAAAGCCCTTGTCCAGAAAAGTAGGAAACAAGAGATCTAGGGTCTCCTACCTAGCAGAATATTGAACCACTGCTTGACTTTCCCAGGAGAGCGCTCTAGTTTCCAGGGAAGAAGACAGACAATGATAAGACTATTCCACAGGCTTCCTGCTTAGGCTTGGCTTTAAGAAAGCAATGTAAAACTCACAGGGCCAAAGGGAATGAATGAGAGGAACCACAGCAATGTAGACTGCTGATGTGTGCTAGCTCTCCCACTCCTCATACAGATGACGGAGTACATATATCCAGCAGGGGACTGTACTCAAAGTACCTCTACCAGAACAGAAACCTATTGCAAAGAACAGATCCTTTCCCCTTAAGAAGATTCACAGAAAGGTTGCATTCATTTTACTAGTTGTTCTGGAGCCCACAGGCCAGTGACAGAGCAGGTTTCCTATAAGAACCTCTTTGCAGAGCATGAGCTTGGCAGTTGGACCACCATAGGTCACAGCTGGCCACAAACACTTGTGTCCAACTTTGAAGATACTGCAGGCATCATTTCTGCTGGGAGGTTTAAGTATCAGACCTGGAGGGATAGGATTGCTGCCCTTAGCCTGTGAAGCTGTGAGAGGACAAGAAAGTTTTTTCCAGCATCCTATATTGTGCCATCTATGTAGTTGTTCTACTTTGGCACAATTAATTCTCATAGTAGTTTTCATAAGGAATATATTTGGGAGTTGAAAAGTTAACTCAAATCACAGCTAAGATGAACTAGTTATTCTTCATAGGTGTAGTGCATTTATGAGTATTCTTAAGGATATTTGAAACAAAGAATCAAATAAAATTTACTGCCACTATTTAGTATTTAAGATTTTACTGCTTCAAATATGGTCTTGTCACCTAGGCCGCATAACACAAAAATATTTTTATGAGAATTTCTAAAAAAATAGACCTCTCTTGTCAAGGAATTAATTATATTCGTTAATGAATATTCATTAATTGTAACACCTGTTCCACATTTGATCTCACTAGTAACAAAACTTACAATTAATGTATTTTAAGCAAACTTCACCTGTACTCAGTCTACTGAAACTAGCAGGGTTAATAATGGGGAAGGAATTACTGAAATCAGAAGGAAAGTTATGCATGAATGACTGAAAGTGGGGAAAAAAACCCCAAACCAAGGCAGTAATTGATATTAACTGGAAAATACTGAAGTGACAAATTGTTTCTCCTGGGAAGGGTAAAAACTTATTGTCATGTGAGAGATTACACAGAAAGTCAAACTGCAGTTTTATCTTCTCAAGTCATTTGAGTTCAATACACCAGTCAGAGGCATTTCATTATAGTGTTACTGGGGAGAAAGATAGTTAGCATGCTTGAGCATGCTGGTACTGTAGGTGACTCCCTGAATTTCAAATTGACAGGTTAATGGTAAATAAACCTTTTTCTTCTCGGCATTTTTGAACGTGTGCTTGAAATCTAAATGCTTTTCTACTATTTGCACTCAGCAGAGATCACGGGTACCTTAGGAATTTGTGGTTCAGTATAGCTTTATGCCTAGGCTCAAACTGAAAGGCTAAATAACTCAGTATTAAATCTGTGCTACTACACAGAAGGATTTCAAGATTATCAAAATTGAGAAATTATGATATATTTAAAACAAATACATAAACTGGAAGTTCTATTTCCTTTTGAGACATTAAAATTCATGTTTTCATTTCTTTTCCACAACCACAACTAATTGAAATTTGGTTTTAAATAAGAACTGAGATTCTCATAGTCACATGATTTCAGGGCTTTATTAAAAAGTTCCCTACCAAAAGTGTTGGCAATATCTACTCTGCTTTCTGGAATTAAGAAATGGGAGAGTCAGGTTTTGGCAACAATCCAAGTCTTTCAATGACAAGTTCTAGGTCACATATTCAGACTTCAAAGAGAAAAATACAGACCTTACTTCAACTCAGATAGTAAGTTCAGAGAAGAGTGAGAGAAACTCTGAGAAAACTGCAGTGCTCATGGCTGTGAGCTCTCACAGGCTACAACGAGTCTGCAATGAGTAGCTGACTGATAGGAAATGAAGCTGGTGTAAGTAAGTGACCAGAAGGGCAGAGTTGCTGCTGGTTGGCAAGCACTACTGAAAACATTGCTGATGCCATCTTAAAGACTTCTTTCCTGCTCAAAATATATGGATTATAGGAGCAGCAATACTAACAATACTCAATAAAAGAGAGGGTAAAAAGCTTTAATTCAAATGTAAAATTCCTCAGACATGTAAAGTGCTTTTTAATCCACTTACTCCAGATTGACATTATTACTTAGAAGCAGTGTTTGTTACTTCTGCTTTCTAGATCTGAGCAGAAAGAGAAATACTGTGAGTGCTGAAAATGACATTGTTTTATCTTAGGCAGTTTAGTCACTGGGCTGTGGTGTGTTTTAATACAATTCTGCCTAGCAACACATTGAGAACTTACTGTCTACATGAGAGTCTGGCAACATAATAAGGAAGAAAACATCATCTTTTAGCTATACCTATGTTTGGAAATGTTAGCATAAGTTGGTTTGCTTTAGCTCATTTACTAAAAATAACATTTTTTCCCAAAGAAAAGTTCAGCTTCTGGATTAGCCAAAGGAATAAAAATGTGCCGGTAGTACCAAGAGCAATTACAAGCAAAGTTCAACAATAATTCATTATCACTGTGTATCTCTATACTAGAACATTATGCAGGACAACTCTTTTGTAACTCTAGTTATAATACCTGGAGTTCAGACATATATGTATCCTTTTGATTTTTTCACAAAATTAAGAGATTATGAAACCTCAAAGAGTGTCAAGTCTCAGTAACAGCTATGTGAACCATAAAACTGAAGGATTATTTTAGCATAAATAATTTGTTACATTAAAGATGTCTGCAGACACAGCACAGTTAGATTTTACATGTGTCTGCAAGAGAAACCAGGTACCCTGACTGACCTTTTTCTCTACTAATATGGTGAACCATTTCCAATCTAAATTAGTTTATCGTTCCAATAACTCAGCACAGTTCTTACTGGTGAAAGGCATGCAATAATATATACAAAAAGGTTCAGTAAACAGCCTTTGGGGAACTATAGTGTTAGTGTTTGGAAGCAAGACAGATTTTATGTCCTTTGGACCTTGCCTTTCAGTTGTTCATCATGTACTGTCCACAACATGCACTAGTGAAGAAAGGGGATATGACGTGGCTCAGACCAAAAACTGTATAGGCTCTCTCCTGGTCCATCTTTTACTGATCACTGTGGCCAGCTCACATCCAATCCAAGTTTTGGTTCCCTGGACCCTGACTGGGTCTAGATAGTTTCTTGACCTCACTGCATCATGTCTCACAAAGAGGAACAATATATGGGTAACAAAACAATACAGACTTCTTACAATTAATAAAGACCAGACATGCTTTCTTGATGTATAATGATGTTAGGTTTTTGTAGCCTGTTTTGTGTATAGACCTCCTATTTTCCTCACATTTGTTCAGCCTCTGTTCCAGCCTTACTCACTCTCTCAATATCTTGTACTACTCATCTCTATTTCCGTTGAGTTTGATGACTAGTCCTGCACATTCTCCCCCCACAATTTATTTTTGGTATTATTACATATATTCTTGGAGTTTGTTTTTGTCTGTGTGAACACGGGCAAACGAGAAAGGCTATACAGTGGAAAATGCTACTTTTAAAATGAATGCTTCTTTATTCCAAGCTTCCATGGGATTACAGATGAATACCCATCCCAACACACTCAAATGATGAAGGATAAATGAACAGTCACCCTTGTCTCTGCTGCTTATCCCTCCCACTGGCATCTACTTTATATCCTATATGGCTGAAGGAACAGAGAAAGCCAGCATATTCTGTTTACCCTTACACAAACCTACCATCAATATTTTAATTTACATCATAAAACCCAAAAGTGTTCTAGCTGCTTTATAGAACAAATAATGGAAAGTCACTGTTTGAAAGCACACAATTGCATTTTAGAACCCTTGCAATTAAAACAATTAGCAACTGTGAAGGGATCATGAATAAGGGAAAACAAATAAATAGTAACTTCTACTTCAGGCCTCCTAAATGTAACCTTTAAAATGACTTGTGTCATACAACCTTTGCTGCTGTTTTCAGGTACATAAGCACGTAATGGTCTTAAAGGGACGATCTGTAAGAATAAGTATTCACCCATGACAAAAACTCACATTTATTTTAGAATGGATAAGATTGAAAGGTGGCCCTATATGAAGTGTTCCGGGACTTTTTTAGAGACTCAGGTAGTCCTCTACCTTTCAGTCAGAATCAGGCCTTGAGGAGTATGATTTAGCAAATCCCATTAGATTGGAAATGAAGGAACTCTCTGAGAATATACTCAGGTCAAAAATTACAAAATTACAAAATCCATCCTCTATTCTCTCTTGAAAAAAAAAAAAACAACAAACAATCTACAGCATCCTTGAAACAACAGCACATACTTAAAAGGAGCCAAAGTTAGGATTTCTGTAATCAGTCTTTTTTCCATGTGGTTTTCTATAGTCAACAAGAGCTAACCAGGCTGGCAGAGGGCAATAATTCAAGTTAAATGAGGAAATACTTTAAAAGCATATTAGAATGGTGCAAAGGGAAGGTTCAAACATATATGAAACATAGTGTCCATCTTTCTCCCCTTCTACAGCACCATATTGCCCGAGCTTTTTCTATTACTTCCTGGACTCCACTTCTTAGTGGTATTACTAAAAGATCCCATGATGGGTGCTCAAGTGTAATTTAACAGGTTTTCCTTTGTAGAAGGAGAATCTGACCCTAGGATAACTCAAAACACTTAATTTAATTCCTGTCAGTTCTTCCAGTTTCACATCCCCCATTCTTTCATCAAACACAAAATTATAGCACCAATAAATGCACTTAAGTCACACTATCACATAATATACTAAACAAAAAAACTGAGGCGAGGGAATATCAATATTCTCTTTTGTTAATTATAAGGAGATATAGCTGGCAGTCATTGGATATTTTCTGTAATAACTATTTTACGTTTCCTTTAATTTCCTCAATTCAGTCTTCTAAATTTTGCCCAGAATAATACCTTATCAAAGCACGCTAATGAAATGCCTCATTAGCTGCTTTCTTTTGTTACTTCTGTCTTGGCAATGCCACTTAGAATTCAAAGTACAGAAATGGTATTACACCAGCAATTGTGAAGGACTTTGAAATGCTTTGCATTAAGGGCTCTCTAAAAATTCAGCACTGAAACTGCAACCTTTACTTGTGACAATAACTGTTGTGTTAACAGCGCTTCATCAGAAAATGACATAAACTGTTTGTTTTTCCACTGAATTTAAGTATTTTTAGATTAGTTTAAAATACACACATGAAAACAACATGTGAATAGAATTTGGGAATACAGTTTTAGCTGAGTAAACCTTAGAATTGTAGTTTAGAATATCCAAAGTTATCTGAATTTCTAAAAAAAGGGAATCATTTCTGGTTTACAAAAACTGGCAAAACATGGACAGTTTAAACCCTTATTTTATTCCAGTCTCTTCAATGCACTGTAATAAACTTGACATTAAAAGCGTTGATGTAGATTTAATTGAACAAATAGATATGGAAATATGATGTCTTCCCCCTTTCTACATCACTACAATATAAAAAATATTGTTAGATTTAATGTTATTTTCTTCATCTTGAGAGGATTTTAATTTCTGAGACAAGAGGCTTGGATTATTGGTTATATTATCACACTGTCTTTTTACAAAACATTCTGTCTTCAGACAGAACTTACTATAATGTAAACCAAAAGAATAACCATTTGTCAACCTGTAATTATGTACCTGCAAAGATTTAAAGAGCAATGCTCAGTTAGAAATAACATCTAGTCTTTTTGAAATCTTACTGATTATTTTAAGAAGCTTAACTATTGTAGAGATATGTAAGTGATGTTTAAGAATAAAAACAATCTCTTACTTGGTCTTCAAAGGAGATTGCCTGGGCAACATCTCTGGGAAATCCATCAATCACTATACCCTCTTCATCAGGGATCTGCATTAATCTCTGCTTTATCTCAGTTATGGTTGTTTCCTTTTACAGAAAAAAAGAAGTTATTTATTTAATATTGTAAAGGAGGTTTTCTTGAGAGTGCACATTAATACAGCATGTACAAATCCTTTGATAGTAAATACTAACACAGGATACACTGTACCTGAGGGGCCAGTTCTCCAGTAGTAATTATTTTGGCAATTAGACTCCATTTTCTATTGCTGCTCGTGTTGTGGATCTTCTTCCTTAACAATTCACCAACTGATATGTAGTTAAATCCATAACGTTCTGCTATTTTCAAACTCTGTGTTCCTTTACCACTTCCTGGGCCACCTATTGGCATTCATAAGCAAAACATTAAATTAACCTTTCATCTGAAGTACTTAGTCACGTGTCAAATCTTCACTATTGGCACCAATTTTCCAACCAATATTAGAGCAAATATTGCAGCCACATGACTTGTTACCAGTCATTTAGAAATGGGTCTCATCTACCTGATCATAAAGGGAACAGTTGTAAAATGAAGTAAGAAAAAAAAGAATACAAATCTACTTGCAAATTAAAAATAAACATGTTATTTTAGGCTTGAGCTCATTCTAAAGCTATTCATTCTAAAAGGAATTTTTCTTGATTTGTAGCAGAGGAAGAGACAAACTGGTCTCTTCAACTCTGTGAATCCAAAGATAGACCCAGGTAGTCTGAAGCGTATTCATGTCAGAAAGAATCATACTTGGCTTAAATAAACCCGTGGAATCAGTGGACTAGTCATGAACTGGAACTAATAAAATCTGCTCCTAAATATGCTTGCATGAGTTTCTGAGGTTTTCTAAATTTAAAATACAGAAAAATATTAAATAATCAGCTGAAATGTTTCTATAGTGATTTGGTACAAGGACTTTTATTGAACCATGCATACTTCTGGTATTGATGCTTGAAGTATCTGATAGAGAAGCAATTTGTTAGGTTCAGCTTGCTGGACAACCTGAAGAATAAGGAGACCCTTCAACATAGCACAGGTAGAACAGGTATCAAAATCACAGAAAACATTACATAGCAGGGAATGCTGATGTGAAGGTCAGCTGGACAGTAGAAGCAAGAATGCATGTAAAAAAAAAATCAAACTATGTCTGAGCTAAAAGGACACACTAGGATGTGAAGAGCAGAGAAACTGGAATCCAGTATGTAAAAATAGGGAATTGTTTTGATTTAAAAAAAAAGTTTATTTGTAGAAAAATCTATGTTACTGAGTAGCATAACTAAGCAAAACCAAAACAAATGTTTTTATATTAATTCTCAACACTAAGTAGCTATATTTTGGGGAATTGTATGTGGGAACATTGAATTGTATTTCAACAGGCAAATAATTCAGATTTATTAAAAATATGTATTTTCTCGGAACTTTAAAAAATACAGCAATGCAATGAAAGTATCTGAATACAATGAGCTGTTTCTTAATCACACAACTCCTTCTTATCTGTATTAGTCCCATAAAAAGCTTTTAGGCATTTATATAATTAACACAGACTTGATGGCAGGATAAGCTTTACAATATTGCTTCATATAAAGTTATGACACTCTCTGTGTAACCGAGAGTGAACTCAGAGAGCTTTCAGTGCCACCAGCAGTCATTAGGAACTCTTCTGTATCCCTGATGCTGTGATGGTAACTCCACCTGGCCTTTGCAACTCAGATCAGGACCCATTTGAAGAGAATGCACAGGGAAACTTGCATTTTGTTAAGGTGTTCCCATATACCACCCACAGTTTAGTCAATACCCTTGGGAAAAAAAGGCCTCATCATTATCCAATTAGTTTAAATAATACTTACATCAAGCCAGCATTTATCTGTAACATCCAACTAGTCAATACAGCTACAAATGCTCATAAAACACACAAGCGAAGAAATGAAAGAAAAATTGCATCTTATCTCTGTACAGTAAGGTTACAACTGAAAAATATTTCTCCCTCATTCAGTTCACTTGCTGTTTTTCTCCTAAAAAGGCACACGCTTCACTCTTCTTTCAGCAGATAATGTTAGGTTTTACAGCTATTCTTCCATTTCAGTTGTTCTGGGTAATCTAGATGGGCTTAAGTTTTTTCAGCTCGAACTCTTTCTTTCATAGACACTGCAGCTATCCTTTTCGTTCGAATAAAGGACATTTCCCTTTGTAGATACGCAAGGCACTAAAGTGGCTACAAAGCAGTTCTGCTGTGGCTTTCCCTGCTCCCTTTGATGGCAAGCTCAGCCTTCCCCATGACAATTGCATTTCACCAGTCCTTACCTTGTGTTTCACTCCTCTGTCAA
Source organism: Aegotheles bennettii (assembly GCA_013398125.1). NCBI lineage: Eukaryota > Metazoa > Chordata > Aves > Caprimulgiformes > Aegothelidae > Aegotheles > Aegotheles bennettii. The sequence continues at coordinate 781,177 of VZRW01008816.1, forward strand.
AAATGTACCTGATACAAACGTTCAAACTAGATAATTCCATGTAGTTTACAGTTTATTACAGACTCTTGGTAATCTGGAATGACAGTAGGTTTGCAGTAACTGATTCCCAGTGTCTTTTTTCTTACGTAGATGAAAACAACAGCACAAAGAAGTGCAGCTAATTGTTTGATGATTGTTGCCAGTTTGTGTGGAGCAGATTTTGCAGGTGAATGAATGGGATTATTACTTGTTACTGGAATGTCTACTCTCTCTGTGTAAAGATTTCCATAAGCAACCCTCTCTATATATGTAATGCTACATATTGCAATCCAATGAGTGTAACATATAAATCACGTATTTTACATATGTTTGTGTTTATACATACAGGTAACATTTATTACTATGAATTTATGTGACTTTATTTAGTGGTAATAATTCTAACTGCTGGAAAAAAGGGGTGGTAGGTTGTGACTGTGCTTTGAAACAAAGCATTTGTAAAACATACTGGAGCCAATGTTGTGCTTAATTCCTGCAGATATAAAACTTTGAAAAAGGGGAATTCAGTTTATTTCCTTGGAGACTCAAGTTTGAAACAGACTATGTTGCACCCCAGGAACAATAAAGATGCAAAACTCATATAGGTAACATGTAGAAAATTAGAAACAGAAAATATGACAAGGCAAATATTCCAGCAGAGAGAGAAAACAGTCTCTGTAAAACCGTAAAATATCTGAAAAAAACTTTCTGAAACCACATAGACAGACTTTACACTCCTGTTAGGGAGAGCTTTGCTTTGCCATTAAAGAGAAGCAGAAAAAAATTACACATTTTCAGCACTTGTCCTTTGAATTTGGAATTGCAAGCATAAAAAAAATCTAATCAAGTATTTGCTTTAATGTTCGTAAACGCCTCATATATTTTGTTTTTCTCAATCCAAAAATATCCCTTTATAGCAAGCTGGGATTATCCATTTACAATCTAAGGGGACACATTCAGGTAATAAAATAACAGAAAAGTGATAGGACAAAATTACTTCCCACAGCAAATCATTATAATTTATTGAACTATGTATCTGTTCCTGACTCTTTGATAAATCATACTGACAAACTGTTCACAAGAAAGGAAAATCAAGTAACTTTTGTGTTTCATTTTTTCATTTATTCTGAGATTATACATTATCCAAGAAAAGCGTGAATATTTTACATATTTCTTAGAAGATGTCTAGACTAGGGAACATTTGTTGCATCTAAGATTACGGTGGTTAACTGGTTTCAAGTGAAGATTTGTATGCCCAAAATGTTTTACTGAAGCAGTTGTTTTAATCTAGTTTAGTCAATGGAAGTTCAAAATTTCAAATTTGCTTATACTGTTGTAAATTCAAAATAAATTAATTTAATAATAAGGTTTCCGAAAAGACTTACGATTTTAAAATGTACCTGTGGGCTGGATATAACCAATCAATGGGCCAGCTGACTGCTCACAGCACTATCTTTGATCTTTCCTTTAAACTTTGATTATAAAAGGAAGGTGTCTTCTTTTAATATTAACTAATATTTTTATTTAAGTTTAGTTTAAAAACATACTGATTCCAGATAATTATTTTCTTAAGGTTTTCGTGTTCAGGCTGTATCAACAGTAAAAATGCATTTGTCAAAACATGTTAGGAAGCACACTGTTAAACACAATCTAGTTTCCTAGTGTTTTAATGCCCTAGAAACTTAATTTTCCAGTGATTCAGATGTGTGCCACCCTGGCTGGTTCCATCTGATTTTTCTAAAATCTAGTCACATACTCACTTGGAAGCTTTTTAGCTTTACATTTCACCAAAAGACTTTTCTGCCAACACAGAAAAAGAACAAAACCTCCACCTTTATAAGTGAGTTCTCTTTTGCCTTGGAGCTACCTGATTCATTATAAAGATGATAGCTTTCATAAAGCAAAGAAGAGGTAAAAACCTTTACGGAAGCATTAAAAAGATCTCAGGCTAATGCATTATTAAAGAAAAGTTCGCCTCATATGAGAAGCAGAAGACAGGTCTTTAATTTCTGTTCATTTCAGTCCCCGACAATGAATGGCACCAGTACCATCTGAGCTAGGCAGGATGGTTAGTTATCACTAGTTAGACATAAATACCTTGTTTAACTGAAGTTTTTGCTGGCATTTTATGAAAAGAGAAAAATATGCAACACATTTTTGTGTACAATAATTGTCTCTTGAAGTTAAAAGTACACTTTTTTTCATTTTCTCTCTTTCATTCATTAGTTATTCTCTTACTCTTTCCAGCATGTGTTTTTATGTACTTTCTCAACAGAAAGTTGAATTTGGGAGGAATTTTCTTGATAACGGTAAAAAAATTGGATGATAGCTGCTAGGCTACATATAGAATTGTGTTTCTATCAGATCAGACTATAACAGACAGATTCAGAGAAACTCAGCTGGAAAATAAACCTGGAATAGCCTTTGTGGAATGTTTACAATGTTCCCTACATAAGCGGGGGAAAAGAAAAGCTCTTTAAAATCCATGGTCTGTTCGCTATATGCTGGCAGTCAAGTATTCCACTTCAAATACTCCTGCACGCGGTTCCAGAGGTGAAAATCAATCTCTCTTTATTTCACCTAGATCAAACCTTCATTCATCACTCTACTGCAATAGAGCCACATGGATTTCAATGCATTAAGAGCCTTCTGTGGTCACTTGAAAAGGAGCCAGTTTTTCTCCTTTATGAAAAGGAAGGCTAGCTAATTAATTAAGATGAAAGAAAGGCATGAGTTATTTCTCCATCTAATTCTTTATAGTTCAACAGCGCATGGAAAGATTTGCATATTGAGATTTGTAATTCCAAAACTAAAGATTAAGAAATCCAAATGCCTAAGTAATTCTCTTGGTATACGACAAACATCTAGAAAAATGCCTGGTTTTCTGTTTCCAGTATATTCCAATAGCACATTTCAGAGAATTGCTGGATGCAGAGCCTAGAGGACATGCTGTTCTTAAGAGATCCCACTCTATAATACAGAGAATTTCTATTCTCTTTTACTATGCTACATATTATATTCTGTTATGGAAGCAGTATCTCTCTTTAATATGAATAAGGCTTTATAGTCTAAAAATGTGATTCTCTATCATCTGGCACCTGTGCTGTAACTATTTAAACAGTCCAGAGAATCAGAGAATTAGACATAGCAGTGAAATTCTAAAGACAACTATCCCAGATAATAAGAAACTAATTCAAATAACTTCAGTTCAGAAACAGAATTAAACATTGATTTAGACTTAAACTGCACCTATTTCATAATAAACACTATGCTTGTCTGAGGCTTGGAAGAACCAGTTGCTTAGAAAGGACACTAAACAGCACACGAGAGAGAACCTGGGGAGAGGGCACAATTAACTAATGCTAACTGATTGCTCACTCTCCTTGAAGATGACACAGGATTGATCCATCAAATAAATCTAGGGATTAATTCATCAATGCAATGGACTAGTGACTATGTACTCTCACTCCAGCTGGACAAGAGTGCCCTATCACCTTTTTGAGCTGGCTTATCCAGTATTTTTAAATATCTTTTTTTGTGAACAGCTTTGAGGACATCTATGATAGTGTTTTAGTGCAGATCCGGAACATACTCTGGAAGAGCATTTTGGTTCACATGGTGAAGCTGTTTTGAAATACATGAGTCGGGTTAATTTTAGATTAAATCTGGCAGATTTGCTGCATAAGCAAACCACGAGCTCTTCAGCTGCTAATGGGCATCCAGTCCACAGAACACAACCACAAGTGCTCACTGTATCCCCTAAAACGCTTATAGTTGGGATGCTATATCCTCAGCACTAACAATTCCGCTTTCTGATACACCCTAATTGGGCTGCACCACTTGCTACAGCAGATGGAAAAATAGTATTTAAATACAGGCATTCAATGTATTTGCAGCACAAATAAAAACGCAAAGTAACAAAGACAAAATCTTGTCAAAATGACTCTGCCTTCATACCTATGACAAGGATAATTTTTGGTCGAGGTCTTGCGGGATCAAATACATCATACTCCTCAATTAGCTCAGCAGTTTCAGAGAGGTCAGTGTCACTTTCTATTGAATACTGTTGGATTGGAGGCAGTCGGTCATATCGTCGGTACGGGAAGTTAGAATTATCAGGCATCACTGTAAAATAGTAAGATAAACTGGGAATTGTGGAAATACACAGAAAATTCAAAATCTATTGTGTACACAGATTGAAATAAGTATAATAAATAAACGTAAAGTACAAATATCTCCTAATTTTAAAATGTGCTCACTGTTACTACATTAAATATTCCTTGCCTCTATTTATCTGATTCATTAAATTGGAACCACTAGGAGTCAGTTTTCTTCAGTGTTTCTATACATGCATGTCAGCTTCTTCATGAAAACCTGCGCATAGCACTCAGAGTTCAGCAGTGGCCTCTAAGAAGAGAAGTGTTGTATTGTGCAGATAACCTGCCCTATTAAGCAGAACTCTTTTGGTGATACGTGCTATACACAGAGACAGAATTCTTGCTAATTAGTTTAGCTAAATGCTGGATGGCAAGGAAGAATAACTATGGCAACTGATAGATGAGCTAATTACTCTTTGTTAACATTACAAATAAAATAACTACAGGTATCGGTACGACATTTACTTGCATTTTATGAGATGTACCTTTTCTCAATGTTTATCATTTACATTATATTTATTTGCACTATATTTAGTAAATTACCATATAGCTCCAATAGGAAAACAACCTAGTGTAACTACATTGAAGTTATTATGTACGTCATCCATATGGACCAACTAAAAATATAAATCAAGTACACTGAGTCAATTTTGTCCCTACCATTGCAAATGTTTTAGACAGGATACGAGAAATCTCTCCACTAATGTGTTAAACATTTGCACAGCAAACATCCATTATTAGGCTGCAAAATGATCACAATTTCCTCTCCTGCACAGCATCCGCTATGGGAGGAGAAAAACAAATGCCAAAATGCAAGGAAACAGAATCCTTGAGTCCTTTGCCTAAGGAAAATCAGAATGAGGCATGATCTGCTATAGAACTAAGTATAAAATAGTTTAGTAGTGGATGTAAAACCACCCAGAACACAAGAAATACAATAATTTTTATACTTAATACATTACCATTCCTGAAAAAAGACCTCCTGGATTGTCCTCCATTGAGTGGAGGCAGGGTCTTCTTTTCTGGGCTGACAAAAGTATCCCATTTCACTTTTTCTGACCCTCCAAGCTCTTTCACTTTTTGCAAACAGCTTTCTAAATATTCAATTGGGTCATCTGGTTTGTAGCACATTAATCCATTCAACAGACTCTGCAACGTAAGATCAGAAATACACACTATAATGATAGATCCCAGGAAAAAACAAGCACTTTCTCTTGTATGTTCAGACTCTCCATCTCAAGCCAATGTGTGAGAGCGAGGCCTGCAAAAATTGTACAATTTCTGTTTGCCAGTGTCACAAAAATGATTCAGAACAGGAAGCTTGTGGCTACGTCTTTAAATTTGTCTGCTTGCACTGTAATAAAAACTGAAAATAGTAAAAAGGTTCCCTACATTTTTCTCTGGAACTGCCACTGGCCAATATAGACAGAACAATGCGAAAGCTAGATAACCCCAAAAGTTACATATTCTCTGTAGCCTATCAGATCACTGAAATGTATCTTTTCCTTAAAGACCAGTGCACCCACAGGTATCTTATCCATGTTCATGAGTCAACACACAAATAATGAAAAAAAAGATTTTTCAAAATCACAAGAAATACTCAACTATCATCTTGACCGGTACTGGAAAAAAACCCAAACCCAAAGTTCATACGTGCTTCCAGATTTAATTGACCAGAAATTCCCAGCCATTAGAAAACACCTTTCTACAGTATTAATTCTGCACCCGTCGTACCTATGGGTGGCGAGTGTGGAAGAAGGAATGCCAGGGCCCCCTCTGACCCATGGTAATTGATTTTCCTTGACAAAGTGATACGTAAGTCACCATCTCACCACTCCACTAGAGAACTGCATCCAACCTTCCCTTGACAATAAAAGTCTTTCAGGATGATTTCTGTTCCTGTGCTTTTCCTAACTTTTGTGCAAATAAACTTGAGAGTCCCAGCTGATATTAGTAATAAACATAAACAGCTCCAATTCAGGATTTGCTCAGTTGTTATCTACAGTTTCTACACTAATTGTTCTTTACACACATTTGTATTTAGAAAATAGGATATAATTTATATGCATCTGTGCCCTTATTATACTACATAACTGATCACAGCAGCTAGCCATGTATTTTTGCAGAAGATATGCACCATTTTTAAAAAATTGCTGGCTCAAGCTTTGAGCCTCTATAGAAAAACAGTTTTGTTTGCATCTCTTGTCAAGCCATTCACATTCTCAATGTGTTGGTAAAACATTCCTATTCCAAATGTGTTAGCAAGGTCTATGTTCTGTAATTCACAAATACATTAAAAAACGTCTCGCTTCAGAACAGATCAGGGAGATGCGTGTACCTGCGTGTGTGTGTGTTACACAGATGGCAGGATTTCTGAATCGGAAAAAACCAATCCACATTTCACGGAGAAGTAATTACCGCCCATTAGCACCGGGTAACTTGCAGGGAGCTAAACGGAACCTCACTGAACAGTTGTGGGGTTTTTTCTCCCAGACCGATGAAAATCTGTAGAAAAGCTGGAAGCCACCCCCCGCCCGCATTCCTCGGCACAGCGGCCCCGGGGCTCCCTCGCCCTGCGGGCACCCAAGTTCGCCCCCTCCCGCCCCAGGGCCGGCGGAGGGGCGCGGCCGCCTGCGCGCCCGCGGAGGCTCCCGACAAGGTGGGCACCGGGC
>VZRW01008816.1:788615-805210 GCA_013398125.1 Aegotheles bennettii
GGCACCGGCTGCCTTTGCCGTCCTCGGGCGCGCCCCGCACGCTGCGGGGGCTGTGGCGGGCAGTGCGGGGAGGGCTGCGCGCGGCCGGGGCGCAGGGGGTGTGAAAGCTTCCCGCTCTAGGGCGGTTTCGGCCCTTGGCATCTCTTTTCGGCATTTGGAGAGAGGCTTTCCATATGCTTTGGGCTGGTGAAAGCCCATGAACTGTGATCACTCATGAGCATCTGGGGTCGGGCCACAGGAGGACACCTCTGGTCCAAACTCCTGCTGAGAGCAAGGGCAGCTCCTGCGGTCAGATCAGGTTGCTCGGGGCTTTATCTAATCTCATCTTTGAAAACCTCCAAGGATGGGGACTGCGTAGCCCCCCTGGGCAACCCGCTTGGTTGGCCTCGTGGTGAAGAAGGGTTTTCTTCTGTTCAGTTAGAACCTCTCTTGTCTCAATTTCTCTTGCTCACCATTGCACCGTTGTGAAGAGCCTGGCTCCGTCTTCATGATAACCTCCTCACAAGCATTGGAGAGCTGCTATTATGTCCCCTCTAAGCCTGCAACAGGCTGAACAAGCCCAGTTCCCTTAACCTCTTCTTGAGAGCAAGTGCTCTCATCCCTGACCATCTTTATGGCTGTCCACTCAACTCACTGCAGTTTATCAACATCTCTCTTTTAATGGGAAGCCCAAAACGGGATGCATTATTCTAGATGTGCTCTGAGGAAGGCAAAGTAGAGGGTAGCTTCTGTGATATTCTGTAGCATACTGGAAGTCAAAGTAGATTATTTCAGTTGCTTAACTGTCCTGTATCAAGCCTGATGTTCCAATTAGATTTTAATTTTGTTGATTACCTTTTTTAATGCTCATGTTGTCTCACTGATGCACACCCTAACAGAAATAGGTTACACAAGTGCAAGCTTATGAACAGTGAGCAACTGAGACTGTCCATGTCTCAGTATTTTTCAGACATAGAATAGGTCTTGTCAGAAGTATTTTCAGAAGCTTCTCCCCCTTCAGTGTGATTTATGGATCAATATCAGTTTGAGAAGCTTCTCTCGCATAGCTGCAGCCCTGTTGCTTGTTTTGCTGCTTCTTAGTTAAACTGCCCTCTTTTTCCTCTGACCTGCCTCTAGCTTTTTACGTAGACACTTCCCTTTCTGCTGGAGAGGCTTCCAGTCCATGTTCATTCCCCAAACTGCTAAACGCTGCCACAGGGGCAGTTCCAAGATCTTACAAATTGGACTGGAAGGTTTTCCAAGTCACCCAGCTACTCCCAACAGCTTCCACTTGAAGGGCAGCCACTAACATCCTTTTGCAGCAGTCCACTGATGGATGGCCTATTCTCCACTTCAGCTGAAGTGTCTCTGGAAAGAAGTTTGGAGTAGGCAGCTTAAGATCCTTTCCAGCTCCATTTTCTATGAATCCAGTGGTGTCTACTTAGGGAAGCTGCAGTAATGTCACTGGATTGGCACTTCTGTTATGTTTAAGGAAGACCTTAGCCTTTGCTAGAGAGTTTAATCAGCGTTCATCTGCAGTCTTTCTCATTTTCCCATGAACTATCAATGTGGCTTTACTTTCTCTTGCTAAGATTTTAATATATCCAAATGTAAATTCATTGAAAAGCACAGTTCCTTAATTTTAAATGAGTAAAAAATAGAATAGGCTCCTATGTTCTAATCAAAAGATATGAGATATAATTGCTTTTAAAAGACCTTAGATGAAGCTTGACAAGAGGAAGACTGAATTAAATTAAATAGATATTTTCATAAAGTAAGATCTTTCCTAAGGAGGGCTAATGGAAGATGCCACTCTTTTTTGTGCTTTTGGCATTTTGTGGTTTTAATTTTTAAGTTTATACAAAAAAAAAATCAGCTGTGTTATTATTGTCCCAGACAAACTCCATTTATAGGCTTTCAGCATATATATTTTTATACATTCAACATTTATGGGCAGATTAGTATCTCGTCCAATGTCCTGGGTTGATAGAGAAATTTATTTCCTTCCACATGCTTTCCATGGCATCTTCCTCAGGAATGTGAAAAATGTTTGGGTAAAGTCTTGTCTGAGATGTTTATTTTTTTTTTACTGTAGGCTCCCAGGCATTTTGCTCAGTCAGATAATGCTAACAGAAAATAAACATTCTGACTGTTCTGCCATAAAACTCTTACCATTATGCACATCTAAATTACTGTTCAAAAAAAGAGTGATTTCCGGCTAATCTGATTTTTGTTGCACAAAATCAAATTCTATGTTGCAGAAATTACCACCTCAGAAAAAATATGGCCACTTAGGAAATCTGTCCAACTGAAGGTGTGCCATGTATCTGGAAAGGATATTTTTGGATCTAATAATGTGGTACCTCCTTCTAGCTGTAATTTGTTGTGCTTTTGCCTTTGGCAAAATCCCCATATTGAAACAGGATCACAGGTGGATGCTTCTCAAAGGCTCTGAAGAACATCATCAGCAAAGGATTAAGAATATATTAACTAAATACAAAGCTGGGTTATTTGTTATTTCAGGTAGGTAGGTAACGTAAAGACAGCTGTTAGAAGGTTAGCTGTTTGTCATTTAACAGTATCTGATCAAGAGTGTGGAAGGAAATCAAGTGGTCTTACTGCCTTAGAAAATAACACAGGATGCAAAAAATGTTCACAGGAATGGGAACGTGGATTTGAACTCCAGAACACTGCCCATTCCTGAAGGTACAAGCAGCTCTTCATGGTTCTGGGGTGAGGCTGAAGGATCACTTTGACTATACTTCTACCACTTCCTACCTCTTCTGGAGAAGCTACAGTAGAAATAAAATTTTGCTATCAAAATGATAGCAGTTGTGGAAATTAATCTTGAAAATTTCTTATGGATCCTATACCTTTGGGCTGATTCCATTCTCATTCTTGTTGATTCCTCCAGTAAATACATGAAGCTGAACTAATATGAAATTAGTATGGGAACAGCTGGAATATGCTGTTCTAGGTCTTTTCTTCTTGGTTAAACCAATTACCTAACACCCGTAGCCTTCAGTCAAAGCTTGATTAGGTTCTATGTTTTCAAACATGATTTCAGAGTCCCCCAGTATTCTGTAAGAGACTTCTATTTTTTTGTCTAGTGCCTGTTTAAGCACTGCTGGCTGTCATTTTTCACATAAACTGCTGCTCTGCTAGATGTCTTTATTAAATCAGAACTGATGTCCTTGAATTGATGCGCTTATACAGGCTGGTACAAGATATGTGAACAGTTGGAATTTGTAGATTCTGTAAGGAAAACAATTATGTGTGACCTTTTTAATAGAATATGCTGAATTATATCCTTCTGATCCAGAAATAATATGTAAATGCAGAACTTATTTGCAGCCCCTTATTGTGCTTAGTGTGGCAAGATTAATCCAAGATTACTAAAATGATCTTTTCATTTTAGTGAGAAAACAGTTTCTGAACTATTTTGCTACAGTTATGGTTTTTTTAAAACCCACTGTTTTCCCACCCCTTTCTTTTACACTTTACTAGACCTCCTTTTGTCCTGATATCTTAACAGATTACTTATGTGAATTAAAACACTAATTGAAAGGTAGTAAAAATTCTACCTACAAAAAATCTAACCTCTGTATCTGATTTTCAGGGAGTCCCACAACTGCCATTTTATGTAACTTTTGTGGACACCAAGATGAATAAAACCTGGGAAGGTTGTGCTGCTTAAAAGTTTGAGGATGCATATTTCAATATTGCTGAGAAAAAAAATAAATAAAATGTTATGATCAAGTCACTCCTTAACCTTTGCTATGATAAACTAAATAGCTGTAGCTTTTATTTTCCAGTTACAGTTTAATCATTCTTGTGATCCTTTCCTGAACTCTTTCCAATTTATCAACAGGCATCTTCAGCAAAGGCATCAAACAGGACACACTGTTCCAGAAATGATCACACCAGTGCCAGGTACTGATGTGCTTCAGCCTGTCTGTAACCTTCTCACAGTCCTCATTCCTTTGTTTTCACACCGATGGACTGAATTTGTGCACTGGCCTTGGTGTTACAATGGGGTTCACCTTTAGCTGGTTATCTAGCAGACTCTCAGCAGCTCTGCTTTCCACTCTATTTTCATCACCTCTCTAGGATCAATAACTGCTCTTTATTCTTTGATATATAACTTCATAAATTTGCTTGCAGCCAATTTACCAAGAAGTCAGCTTGCTCAGTACCCAGGAACTGCCCCCTTTGTGAGTTACTGCTTCCCTAGTCTTTGTTATCTGCCAGCGGTACCAGTGATTTTCTTTTTTTTTTTAGTAATAAATAAAACTTTGTACAACAGATGGCTAAAACACAGTTCCCAAGGGACCAAATCAGAAACTCACTTAAGATATCCCATTTACACTTCACTTTTGAGACCAGTCAGTTAGTCAGCAAATATACATGCATTAATTTTGATTCATTCCAGTTTCCTAAACAAAATATCCTGCAGCACTAACTAAATGCCTTCAGTTCAGCACTTTCCTCTTCATCAGCCAAAACAAACTTTATTGAACAAGTATCTGTGGATAGATCTGAGAGGATCCATTTTTCAAAAATTGGCATTGACTAGCATGAATTAAATTTCATGTAAACTATATTCCTATATGTTCTTAATCAGTTTTGGTTTTTAACCAAGTTTCATGTTAGATGGACAGGCCTATGATACCCTATGCCACCACCCTTTTAAAGCACTGGTCTAACATATGTCCAGAATGCAAATATTTCAAGGGTTCATAGGGGCCTGAAGTGTTCTTTCCAGCTTTTTAAAACTCCCAAACAACTTAACCAAATATGCAGATTTACTCAGTTGTTTTTAGTGGTTACTATTTATAAAACTTACCTGACTACAGTTGTAATGAGGAATGCTTCATTATGATCCTATGGTATGATTACATCATCTGATTATTTATATACAGAACAGAAATGCTTAGTGAAGGCTTCCAATTGTTTTTGTTGTATCTATGCAAGCATATTTCAATAATATTGTTAGGATCCTTTTCTTTCTTCTATTCAGAAAAGCAGCTCTTTTAAATGCTGTTCCACCTGTCTGACCCTTGGAGTTTCTGTCACTTTGTTTCCCTTTTAATTTATTTTACAGTTTTTAAATTTTTCATGCATATTTTTCTGTTTAAGTCCTTGCCCTTGATTTGGCTCACAATAATTAGATAGTATGAGGATATTGTAGAAGCATTATGTAACTTAATGAAATCCAGGTTACCACCTCAGGAAGTCCTTAAGCCTCAGTGAGATGGAAAGCAGGAGATCCTGTAGAGGTTTTCCTTGTTCTTAACTCTGTCGCTAAGACAAATGGTCACTATTGGTGAGAACACAGACTGAGGGTTTACACAGACTTTCAGTCTGATCCATTACAGCTTCTTGAAGCTTTTTGCTTTTATTTTATGTCACTTAAACTGAAACTACTCCCCTTCTCCCCTGGTGTTATAGAAATTCCTTTTTGGGAGGATTTAATTTTCCTCAGTTACCATTTTCCAGCAGCTGATTAATAAACACTCCAAATAATTTGATACTGAATTTTCAATGAGTTAGAAATGCTAATGGAATTTTTTTCCAATAAAGTCTTAATTTCCTTGCCTTTTCATCCTAAGGATCCAACCACAGATTTTAAGGTCCCCAAATAGGTACTGACAAGAAAGCAATTACAGTTCATCTTGTTTACTCTTTATGAACTAAGGAAATTCCGACAGCTGTAGAAAAAAAAAGCCCAAAACCACAAAGAAACACAGAAAATTCAGTTAATAAAATAGGCTTGAACTGAATAATGTCTTGTGGGTGGTGGTGGTGAGAATAGAAAAGAATTCAAGCACAGCTATTAGACCTCGTCCTGGGAATGCTATGGAGCATAAAATTGTTAGAAAGCATGAGTATCTGCTACTTATCATTTGGCTTTTATTTCAGTGGTATAATGAACCAGTGCCTTACAACATTATTTCTATAACCTGTTATTCAATCTCACAGTGAAAATCTTCCCTACTTGAAAATCACCTTGATACAAAGTACAGCTCTCAAAAAGATAAGCCTCTTGATTATTTTTTTTTTATAGAAAGCTAAATGAATTGAAAAGAATGTTGACTTCCTAAATGAAGGGCTTAGAAGAGTCATATCATGATTTCAGGGACTGGTTGCATTGAGAAACATTCAACATTTTTGGATACTTACATCTTTACCATGGCACAACACATTGTGATATCAAGTCATAGGGAACAAGCACTGGAATGGGCTGCCCAAGGAGGTGGTGGAGTCATTGTTCCTGGGGGCGTTCAAAAAACAGGTTGATGAGGCACTTGAAGCCATGGTCTAATGGTTAGGAATATGATGGGATAAAGGCTGGACTTGATGACCCTGGAGGTCCCTTCCAACCATAATGATTCTATGATTCTATGATATGATATTTTTTTATCTAGAATCAAGAAGGATTCCCAACTGGGCTTTTTTTCAAGTAGGAAAGGGTCCATAGGACATTTACAAATACAGATCTTTTGTTTCATTGTAGTAAAATGTGTCGGTTTGGACAGTTGCCACCTATTCCAGAGTCACCTATTTCCATATTCAGTGTGTATTTAGTATTCACCACAAAGCAGTTGCTGTCAAAATGTCGGTCAGCAACTGGTGTTTGTTGTTTCATTGTTAAAGAACTTAGTTCCTTTAGAGCTAAAGCTCTGTTTGTTTTTCATATTTCATAATAAAGTGGGAAATGACTGTCCAAAAACCTCTTTTCTAAACCCAGGAAGGCTGTAAGTTAGGCAGATACCTGCTCACAACTCTGAATTCTACTGTAAGGAACAATTTTTTTTTTGAGGGGGTGTTAAATCTGGTTGAGGTGAGTCATTTTTCAACTATCTAAGGTTCTTGAGCTCATATGTTTAACTTTATTTTCCTGCATCACAATGAATGGAATTATAGAGATTAAAATATGCACATTAAATAATAACTAGATAAAAATCAGAATATAGAGCCCAGACAAGATAAAGAAATTTCAGAAATTAAGATACAGTGAGATGAACTGAGAGACAAAATGAGAGAAATTGGAAAATGTTTTAACTATGGAAATGTTTTAATGATAATTCAAAATTCATCCTGACTTTCTGCTGATGAACAAGAACATTGCCTGAATTTAGTCACCAACTTCACTGAATGCTTTCTTGACAGTATAACAAATGAGAATTGGATCAAACACCCGCTTTCAGTAGAAGATGACACCCTGCCAGATGGCTTATTAGCAAAGATAACAGAACAGTTGATGAAACTGTCATATGATAGTTGAACTTGAACTCAGATTCAACAAAGCATGGGTTGAAAACTTTTGGCTAAATGAAAGAGCTTAGTCTGATTGGATGGAGCCTGATACCGAATAGTTTTTAACATTTGAAATTACTAATAATCATCAGCACTTCTTGAATGACCACTTCTCCCTGTCATGCTATCCAACTAAGTATTTGTTCCCCTGCAGTGCTGAACAGGACCCTAGGATTAGTCTTACTGATATCTCTTAAGAAATGAGACAATTTTGTTCTGGAAAGCAAATACGGCCTGGCTGAGTGTTAGAGTCATGGCACAAGGCAGGATTCAGGAGAAGCTTGTTAAGGACAGCTGCTTTCAGGAAAACTCCTTACAAAGGAGCTGTAAGCTCCTATGTGAACTCGCCATCTCAAGAGGCAGGGAACTATAAAATGACACAGCTGTACAAGTGAAAAACTCTGTGGCTGCAGCTCTCATATTTATTCATAAATGTTCAGGAAAAATACTATTTTGCCTCTTGTGTATTTGGAAAAGGATCACTTGCTTCAAATGTTTTTCCTTGTATATTCTGGATTGCAGTGGGTTCATGAAGCAAGCCTTGTCAGTATCTTTTATTTCCTTTTATTCAAGTTACCATATAAAGCTGGAATCACTAATATGTTCCTTGTCCTGATTTATTAAAAAAATTTAAATCATGGCTGTCTCAAAGTTTGCAGTCTTAAAAATCTCTTTCACAGCTCTCAGATTACACTGGGACAGTGAGAAATTAAGATGTTATTAACTTTACCATGTGTTTGCATACTTTATATCTGAGAAATCAGAAATTAATTTATTAGCAATAACACAAAGCAAGTAATTATTTATTTTTGTACTGGGTATATTCCGTATAACAAAGGGATCAGATTCAGGCATTTTGCTATAACCTCTACCATTTCTTTTGTTGCTGGCTTACAGCTGAGTTGGTACTATTTGGAAAAGATTTGAATATTCAAAGATCTCTTAAATTACTTCTTTCTCTACATTATACAGCTAAATCACCTCGGTATCAGTTTTGGACAGAATTTTTAAAATTACTGTGTAGTGTAGCTGACATTTTATTGTTCAATAGAAGTTGATTGACAATCAGCATTTTCTTGGCTTTCCGCTGATACTTTTTATTCCCCCAGCCTCTGGGCTAGGGAAAAGAGTATCATGGCTTGTAAGGGTAGACTGCATGGCTTTTCTAGTGGACTTCTTTTATAGAAACACGTGTTATGAACAATTTCTGGGAAAAAGACTGATTTTACCCTTCAGTATTACTAATACACAAACAGACTCATTCCCTTTCTGAAATGAATTTTTCATTTTTGAACCTATGAAGATCTCCCCTGAGAGAGAAAATATATTTCGTTTCTAGAATTCTGAGCAGATAAATAGCCTAATGGATGAATTTATTTCACAAAAGGACTTGAAAACCAATATGGCAGTTGTCATAATTGAAGGAAATGGAAAAGATGGTTTATATTGTTCTGGTTCCTAGATGAGGATATAAGGCGGGCAAAATACATTTAGTCTCCTTAATTTTAAATACTCTTTTAGAATCTTGTGATAAAAATCCATCCATGGAAGAGAATTTGTATTAAAAATGCTTCTCATAACATGGTGTTATATAACATCTAAAAAATTGAAATTGTTTTCCTTACCTTGCAGAAATATGCAAGCAAACAGAAACAGATGAAAGAGCAAAAATGAATACATAGTAGCAACATTTTTGTTTAGGGTTTGAAGTCTCCTGATTTCAAGATGACACAAAATTAACACTGAATGCGTGAGATCCTTCAGTAAAGAGCTGCTGTACAGATGCAAAGCATTTATTATTTTTATATTTAGCAAAGTCAAATGATTGCCATCTTTATTCTAAAGCTAAGTTGCAAGTGAATGTATGTACCCTTGATCTCGTATCATGATTTGGATGTCATTATTCTGAAAAGGATAATCTTTGTTCTTTTTAAGATACCGTTTGTGAAACTTCAATCTGGAATTCTTGCAGGCCACGAATAGAGCATCCATTTCTGTACCTGGTAAATAGATATGTCTATTATTTTCTTGAGATATATATTTAATACGAACCTGCAGCTAATAGGCCTTAGTAAATAATATGTATTTGACACACTTAAACCATGGATCTTTCATTAAAAGCTTGGGTTGAATGATTGAGAATTCCAAAAGGAAGGAATATTTTTCTTCTTTTTCCCATTGATTAATCCATTGGCAGAAGGTCATATCCTCCGGCCCAGAAAGCTAATTATCTCTTAAAGAATGAAAAGAGGATGCCACCTTTAAGTCACCTTTACAATCTCTAGAATCCAAGACAGGCATATACTCATTAAATGCCCAGTCTGTTTTGACTTGGCTGTGCTATTTGGGTTTTTGGGCCACTGAACTGTGGGGAGTCTGGCCATTTCGCTGACCCTGAACTTACGCCTTTGGGCTGGGTCAGGGTGGTGAGGCAAAAGCCTCCCAAAATTACCACACTGAGTGGTCTATTAATTGCTATTAATCTTTTTTTTCCCCAAGATTTTTTTTCAGCATTTACATGATGTTATAATGAGAGAAATTTTGTTTAAGGAAATTCTTGATAACTAACAGAAAGTTAAAGTGCAGGAAGATGATTTTCACTGAGATAATACTTTTGCAAATGCATCCATTAAGGTGATGATTAGTTGAAACTGATTGACTGATTGGTGTCTTTTCTCCATATAAAAATCAATCACCTTGAATGAACATGTAAATTTGAATGCCTACCTTAAAATGTAAAAGGTCACTAACTGCAGTAAATGTAGCTTTCACATTTTCATGTATTATGTATTTAGCAACTAAAACAATTAGTTCAGGTCATAGAACAGGACAGATACATAGAAACAACAGGCACATATTAATGTATTCATAATTCCTGTTATCACTGGGACTTTTTCTGGTGGTCTCTTCCAGTTAGAAAAATCTCACCAGGATACACTCCTTAACAGAAAGATAAAGGTAGACAAAAAGAAAGCATTTTGATGTTTTTATTCATGAGAGAGTTGCAGAACAATATAGAAAAACTTTCATAGATTTCATAAGTGAATGCATTCTTGTGTGGGCAGTTCTCTTCAGTTTGCACAATAAGGACATTGTGATGAACTTAGGCCACACAATTTGCAAGTATTTGGGGGATTGCCTAGTGACCAGTTGTCTTTCTTGCTGAATGTGTTATTTGGTTTCATCCAGACTTTCTGCTTAGTAATAGCTCAATTAAATTTTTTAAGTAAAATTCCACCTCGCACTGAGTGCCAACACTGTAATGGTGACAAGGCCTTTACTGACCTCCTGCACAGAAGGAAATTTCAACAAGACTGCATTTTTATAAATCACAGCAAACCCTGGCTCCCAAGCATTATAATTTCAATTTATGAAGTCATTCTAGCATTTCTACTTGGGAACAGCTTCCATTAAATATGCTCAAAGAAATAGGTACTTTTAATTTCAAAGAGCATAGAGTTACAATTTATATTGTGTTGTAGGATACCCCATGCTTAGTTCAGGATAAGTACTTTCCACCTCATCTCTAGCAGCTTTTACAGTATCCTGCTAAATGAAGCTAAAGTTTACGCAGTTTGAGTAGTCGGGGAAATTATTAAGGTTTGCTGATCCATTACCACTTTTGTTCACAGCCTAGGAGCTACCCTAAAAAGTAAAAGCAAGCTTTTGTCTAAACATTGTTTGGGCTGTTTTGATCTCTTCTACCCCATAACTCCTGAAAAAAACAAAAATAATCATGCATATTTACATTTTTAAAAACTAAATTAGTCCTGTTGAGAATATTTATTTAAATTTCTTAATGGCCTATTTTTGGATTATATTAAATTTTGCTTCTTGAGTGCAATCTTCCACTAATCAGTTCTAATAACATTTCAGTACTCATCACACAGTGATCTACATAACCAGGCAATTTGCTGGATTCAGTTTTAGTCACTGTTCAAATATTTAATATTAATCAACTTGGTGTATGAGTAGCCTTTTTAAAAGTTGACTCAGTGCTCACTGTATATCTTATTTCTAATACAATTTTCATAGTATGAAATCTAATATTTTTTCAGGTAGAGCTTATGTGCATTTAGCCTTTAATTTTCAAAATTTTTGTGTTTCTCATGTAGCCGATGAGTAATCCTCTGTGGAGTAAAAAAACCCTTGCTTGCAAATGAAGAAAATCACTTGGAAGGCAAAAGGGCACATTTAGATTGCAGGCTGTAGAGTAGTCTAAGAATACACACGGTAGCTCATTCACTTCCTGGAGGACTTTCCTGAGACATTCAGATACTTGGTGTGCTTGGGACACATGATAGATTTATCATAGAGATGTCAGAATTAGTAGTGGAATAAAAATTATGACTTTTTAATGATTCTAAGACATATGATGTGTTATATCCACTGCTTGAAATCAAGAGTAAAATTATGGTTATAAATTTAACTTTATTTGAGGTAATCTAATTAAGATTCTTACCTTGTTCCTAATTAAGAAGCCCATGAATTTTCTATTTGAGAATGAATCCTTTTGAAATACTAGTGGAAAAATACAATGGAGAGGGTGATTGAAAAAAGATAAAGGTTTTTTATTGCTGTATTTTTCACATATTTTGTTATTTTAATAAGTGAGAATGTTTTGACAAAATTTTTCAGCATTATTTTCCATTAAGAAAAAACACTGATGCACCGAGATCAAACGTGATATGAATTCATATTTCATGACTGCCATTATGCCTAACTATGTAAACAAGTTGCCACTGTTTTTTCACATTTTGTTTTATCCTAATTTACTTATTTTGCCAGCAGGATAAGCTGTTGAAATGGTTTGTAACCTCAAGTCTTCTGAAGATGAAATACTGGATTATTACACAATTCAACACTATGGAAACTCCATGCATGGTGATATTTGCGTCACTAGTGACAGAACAGAACTGATGACAAGGTAGATAGATGGTTAATTCATTAAGAACAAATGTCAACTGAATTTCACCGTAGGTCTCAAGGTTTTTCCTGTGTTCTATTCTGACCTCAAAAGGCACTGGAAAAAATTATGTCTATAATCTCACTTTGTAAATAACAGTAAAAAATACTGTCTAGCTTCATTCTGATGTAGAGGTAAGCAACCTGATACTACATATGAGCAAAAGTCTAGGTTCTAGTATGCTTAACCAGTGTTCAATAAGACTATTGATAAACACAGTGCAGTACAATTGTTCCAGCTCAATAATATTAGAAGCAAGACTTCTTTCAAGTTATTTTCCTTTGGAAGTTCTGTATCTATTAATCTCACTGTATTCTTTTTGCATATTTTTAATCAAGATTACTTTGCTATTGTAAACCATTTTAAAGTACAAACATTCTGTAGCCAAACCAGTCTTCCACTAACAGAAATGGAAAAAAACCCTAAATGAATAAGATCAATCATTAATTTGATTACTGTTGTTTCATTCAGGTTCTATATTTGAAGATAGCCATTTTATCAGCTCAGATGCCAAGCTGTAGTAGACTTGTTTGGTCAGTACAAAAACCTCAAGCAATATAAAACTGGGAGTTTTCTGATTTTTTTAATGCATTGTATTGACAGTCAAAATGAAGAAAGTACAAAATCTGCATTTTTTTAGTGAGATAATGCGGCTGAACTGTTATTGATTATTCCTCAGGAATCAGTCTCATTGATTTAATTGCAAAAGTTGCTTTTCATTTTTCTTTTCAAAGCATAATAAATACAGCCAAAGATATCTTTATCTCCTAGGGTAGAAAATTATCAGGCAGTACATGCAAGTCTCATAAAAACAGGAAAACACTGGACAAGGATAAAGAGTACAGAAGAAGGAAGAGATACACTATGATACAATCAGGTAATGTATTCAAGGTTAATACCAACAAAATTAAAGGTAATTGGTATTTTTGGTATAGAAAAAAAAATTTGTGGTCAAAAAGTGTCGGGTAAACTCTAATAGCCACCAATAACCTCTTTTAGGAACTTACGGGGTTACACTTGGGATTGCTGCCCTCCTCAGAAGAAGAGTAGATTTGTTTGCTCCATGCTGGACAGGAGCAAGCAGACAGATAGATGGCTCTTAGAGGGCAAAGACTAGAGGGTACAGATTAGAGGATTAGGTTCTGAGCAACCTACTGGAAAAAGAAAAAATCTGGAAGAGCACCAAGAAGTGCACCAGCTGCAGTTACAGCAGCTTTTAAAACAGTTGTTTTAACTACAAATCATCTTGGGATACACATTTGGTGTCCTTTCTAATTACACAGTATGAAGTACAGGAAACATTGCGGCAAAGGTCATGCTACAGAGACTCAGGGCATGAAAAATACTGTGATTATAATGAAAACAAAGCAGTATCAAAAAACAGAAGCAGACAGCATAGAGCTTAATTTCTAGACAAAAAACTCCTATACAGGCATGGAAGAAAACACCAAGTCTATACTGAGAGTTGCCTAAGGGAATAAAGATGAAAAAAATGCAGGCAAAGCTTTTGGTGCTATCTTAAAAAAAAGTGATGCTACCTCCAGGAATAATGCCTGAAGCACTGGCACACTCATGCATGTCTGATCAATGCTAAAGCCCGTGAAAGGCTGAGACTGTAGAGAAATAAAAGCCAGAATAAGAAGAAACAGATCCATTATGAAATACACTCAAGCAGGCTAAGGGAAGCCAGCAGGCAAACCAGAGACAGATCCAAAAAAGTGAATTGTGCACAGTAGTACGTGGCTTATAAATCAGAGAGAATAACGGCCATCCTTCTGGAATATTCCATGAGCTTGTGAAACTGAGTTTGTCCTAACTCAGTGCTGTCTCTGCCCTGGGATGGAAAGGCAGCAATATGATGTGAACACCTGAAATTAAAGAGAGTAGCACCTGCAGTGTGACTGTAGTTGATCCAAACATTGCCAACATGCTGCAGCAGACAGCCTGACAGCCTGTGACACAAGACTGATGAGTTTGCGGCTACGCTTTTATATCGAGAGCCAGCTGAACCTTCCTGTAGATTGCAGAACCAACTGCATATAACCCATGAGAAATAGCAGCAATATTGACTGAACAAGCGTGCTTAAGCTATTCTGACTCTTGGTGAAATCTCATATTTCAAATGTTGCATCTCCTGTAAGTGATCTTTCATGTAAGGACAATTTGCTACAGTTCTTAATTGCTCAGCACAAGTAGCAGATGTCTGCTTGTAGAGTCCACTCATGATAACCCATGTTTACATAATTCCAATGCTACATGACAGAAATTTGGGTTTTTTTCCATTTCCTTTTTTCTTATGCAGTAAATAATACACAGTTACCTTAAAAGATTATTGTTCAAACTACAAAGTTGAGTATTCTAGTCAATAACAATGTCACCTGTGATACAAATTTCAGAGGGTTTGAGAGTTTTTAAGTGAATAGGATGTTTTTAAATTTTATTCACAGAAAAGATGTTCATTGCTTCTCATGTAAGGAATATTTCTTGGTAAGCTGAAGTTACGTTTTGGTAACATTTGACCTAATTTTTCATTCAACTATTAACATGAAGACTTATGCCTGGTCCAAAGATGCATCACCAGGATACAGCTGATGACATTATTTCTATGGGAAAAGCTGTTGACCAAAATGCACGATACCAAAGGATGAATATTTGTAATAAATGCAAAGAGCAAAGAATTAACAGAAAGAAGTTCAGACAAAGAGTGGAGACCTTTTGTATGTGTCACATTATCTGACCAATTCCACGTGGGAGATGAAAGGTAATGAGGAGTTATCCAAGTCAAAGTGCATGAGATCAACTCACCAGCTTATAATACCACATGAGTGCATGCTCTGAAAGATAGATGCCCATAATTTACAGTTACTGACACAACTTGAACACGTCTGAGAAGGATCAGACACCTAAGTGGAAGCATTGAAAGGGCAAGGCAAAAGGTTAAACTTAGTCCTAGTCTTAAATTCATTTTGTTTTCTGGAGCGAGAAGATAAACATTGCAGCTTAGAAGCAAGCACAAAGGGACACAGATGCTTATAGCCCTCCTCAGCAGGTTCATAAGAGGCTCCTGCGTGTTCTGGCTCCTGTGTTCAGGCACAACAGGACATTGTGGCTATAGTTGTCAAAAGGGAGTAAGTTTGTTAGCTTTAGGCACAAAAAGAAAAGGTGATCTAATCACGGGTTATTTTTTTCAAGGAAACCAGTGATGCTTTCAAACAGCAAAGGTGATGTTATTCAAATTCCAACATCAATACATGGAAATATGCTTCTGTCTGAGAAAGTCATTACTGATGACAAGTACATGGAGCAGGAAATAGCTTCCATGGTTCAGGGCAGGTTCTGAATCTTCACTAATGGAAGGCATCAGGCAATTGAACAAAGGTGGTGACAGGATGAGTTAGTGGAAATAAAAGAATTGTACCAAGTGGTTCAATGGATTGGAATGAAAATCTGATGATTCATCAGCTGTGCAGGATGTATGCACCGAAGGGGAGGCTATGGCCGGGCACCTTGACACGAGAGCTACTTTCAACCCCCCTTCCCCCCACCAAAGGTGAGCCCTCTCCCCGTTCCTGGCCCACAGCTCGCCGTGCCCTCTGCCCTGCTCTTGTGGCAATGTCAGCACAGCCCAGGGACTGGAGCCCATTTTCGGCAGAAGGCTGAGGGAAATGGGCGCTGTGACACCCTCAGGAGCCTCCCAAGACCAAAGCGAGATGTGAGGCCACAGCATTTTCTGCCACCAACCGAGCCCGTCCAAGGGATGGCCAAGGTTCCAAGCACTGGAACAGGCTGCCCAGAGAGGTTGTGGAGTCTCCTTTGCTGGAGACATTCAAACCCCGCCTGGATGCGTTCCTGTGTGATGTACTGTAGGTGACCCTGCTCCGGCAGGGGAGTTGGACTGGATGATCCTTCGAGGTCCCTTCCAATCCCTAGGATTCTGTGATTCTGTGCAGGTCTGGGCAGGGCCATGTTACACCTGACAACAGAGCCACAGCGCACAGTGTGTGCAGGGTGCCGGCGAGACCTGCTGCCATCTCCGACACCGCACCGGGAGCGAGCTCCCCGGGGCAGGCACGGCCGGCGGAGCTCCGATATGTGACCGAGCGCCCGGTGCGGCGCAGAGCCGGGACCCTGCTCCTGCTGAGCAGCCTTCACCCAGCGCCGGCGGAGAGCTCAGCGCGGCCGTGACAGCGGGGACCGCTCCCCTCCCTGCGGCGCGGAGCATGCGCAGCGCCCGCTTCCCCCTTCCGGCAGCTGCGGCGGCCGGAGCCCAGCGGAGAGGCGCGGGAAGATGGCGGCCGCGGCGCCCGCCGCCTGCTGGGTCCGCGCCGCC
>VZRW01008816.1:805512-821764 GCA_013398125.1 Aegotheles bennettii
CCCGGGAGCGGCGGGGCTCGCCAGGCACACGGGGTCACTTGCACTGTTCAGAGTTACAAAACGCCCTCCTTATTTTCCACTCGGCGTGCAGGTTCCTGGAGCTCGGCTTCTCTCTGCTGTGCAGCCCAGCTTCAGCAGCCGATGGCTTCTGCCCCCGGTCCGGACTCGCCGGCAGCGGCACCGCTGAGGCGTCCCCGGGCACACAGGGGCCGCGGGGCCCCTCGCCCAGGTGTGGGGCTGCACACACACAGCGAGCTGAGGGAGGGGTTTGCTGGTTGTTTTTTCCCCAAGTGGGAGTAATTTCAGGTGTCGGTAATCACGCGTTTCACACAGTGCCCACACCGCACCTGGCGTGGTGTTTGAATGCTGCTTTGTTGTTGTTATCCTTGAAATTAATTACAAATAGGACAAAAATAGAAATATTTTTTGAGACTTTGGATTACTAATTAACTGCAAACTGTTTGCTCCTTGAAGTACAGTACACTTCACGTACATTTTAACACTTTTTCTGTTACCGTGTGTTGTGTGAGACCGCAGGCACCAGCCCAGCAGCCCCCAGAGAGGTAACAGTCTGGTTGAGAATCAGCAGGTCCAGGTCCTTGTCCCGTGTCAGACCCCTTCCTTTACCTCTGGGGAGCCTTATCCCCTTTCTGTGTCCTGATTCATGCTATCTCTGAAAGAAAAAGGGCCCTGCTCTGCAAAGCACGGTGGGAAGTGTGGATATCACAGATTATAGAGAAGGTTGTTATCACAGCTTCTTTTGGAAGATAAGTGTAACCACCTTGGATTTAAAATGCGTTAAAATTGCAGATTCACTTACCTGCTTTTGAAAAGATGAGAGGAACAGTGAAAATAGAAATTAATCCAAGGCCTTTTTCTCATTAAGGAAGAAACTGTAGGTCAATAAATCATTTTATTTTGTTCTTGGAGTGTCCTTTGGAATAGAGATGTGTGGGCTTTTTGTTTTAACTAAGTTGAAAGTGACTAATGGTTCTTTCTTCTTTGTTATTTAGCAAGTTTCAGGGAAAGATTTGGAGCAATTAGCATGAAATGTACAAAATGGAGTAAGACAGACCACCTCTTTTGAAACCTTTGTAAGGTTTATTCAGTATTAAGGTGTGTTAAATGTGCATTTAACATTGCTTTGTGGAAGCAACAAAAATGCAAGCAGTCATCTCATTCTTATTGCTAAAAAACATCTAATACCTTCTCCATCTTTCAGGATCAAGCAGAACAGTTCTTTAGAAGTGGACACACAAATAACTGGGCAGTTTTGGTAAGTGTGGTCCAGGTTTTTTCCTTCCAATAAAGTTGACAGTTTTTCATCATAATTGCAACAGTCTCAAGAATTTTGTTTATTTGAAAGAAATGGAAAGATAAAAGACTTGGAAATTAATAAAATTGAAATTGTGCCTGCATATTTATTACACTATAATAAAATTGTATTTTTAGTGTGACTGCATTTCAAGCACTCAAAACGTCTAGCTACATGGCAGGATTCATAACACAAAAGTTCTGACAGCATTAAAACAAATTACCATACTGCATATTGAACAGAAGTGTAATTCTGGTATCAGAGAAGTATATCTGTTTGACCAGAAAGGTGCAATTTAGTTCTGATTTTTGTTCTTACTCAATCTGTTAACTTGTGATAACAGGCTTAGAAGAAAATAAATTCAGGCAACATAATGTTTATATCAACTGTTCTTATCCTATCTTTTTTTTCTTTGCCATGAATCTTTTATTAGCTTTGAGTCATGCTACACAATTGGTTCTTAATCACAATTCAGGTCTTAATGACTAATTTGTTTCAGAACACTGTGGTAATTACTCAGTGGCAGCTGTTTGTTTTCCAGATACTAAAATTGAGCAATATAAAAGAAAAGTTAATAGTAATTAATTGACTTAGACTAATTTCTATATTCTACAATGTCCAAACTCAAAACTATTAAAACATCAAGTACTACTTTAATACTATTAGCAAGTAGGTGCTTTTATTAGTACCCATAAAAACACACAAAGTGGAAATTAAGGTCCAAGGAGATATACTTTCTGTCCTCAACAGATTCTCTGCTGGTTATATTTTCTCAGTAGTTTATGATGAAGCTTTATAACAATTGCTACTAATTTTTTAAGCAGTAAAATAGGGAGGGTTTTACTGCTGTTAGGCACTTGAAGCCTAGGATCCTACTGCACTAGTTTGAATTTATATGCTGCAGTGTAAATAGCCATATTTAAAACATAGACACATTTTCCACTGTGTTGTAAGGGAGGTAGTGGAGGAAAGGAGCGGATGGTACTATCTTGAAATGTCACAGCTAGATTGGACACAGTTTCAGAGCTGTAAGTCTTGCTGAAAGGCAGATAGATGTTCTCATGAGCTGATTGCTATGGGGTTTTTTGAAATTCCTAGCTGACGAGATGATTGAGACTCAAGGGAATCCTTTGAGGCTGAATTTTTATAATTATTTAAGATGCTTCTCACTTCTTTTTATGAAAAGGCTAGAGAAAAAGATGTTACATAGTATAACTTTAAGTAAAGATGTTTCTCTGTAAATTGGATCTGTACATTTAAAGCTGAAAAATTTTCCTAAATGCTTGTTCCTGCTTCTCTATTTTTGTGGTTTTAAAGTCACCTCTTCCAAAATGCTTCTTCCTTTGTTTGAAAGACTTGTAAAAGCAAAGGAAGTTGCCTCCAAAGAAGAATTGCTGTCCATGCTGCGGAGCAAACAAAAAGTAGTGAACTTAAGTTAAACACAATGACAATGATAAGAAACTACAGCAGATTGCCTCTGAAGGTTTTTTGAGGTTTTTGAGGGCAGATTAAGTAATATCTGACCTAGGGAATTGTTGAAGTACAGGAATGGCTGATCCCCAATTCTTTCGTCTGTTAGAACAGTAGAACTTGAACTCCTTTGAGATTTTTGAGAATTTGTATTCAGATTTTAGCTTACGCTCACTTAGCTCATACTTTATTGAATTTGACTCCTTAAATGTAAATGTCCTCAATGTGTATTCCCTTGTATGTGACTTCTGCACGAATTCACTTATGCCTTTGTGCAAGAATGCTCCCAGAATGGGTTTGCTATTGAGATGAGAACTCTTCCTTTGATTTTCTTCCATTTGACATGAAAAAAAAAAAGCTTACCCACTTGCTATTGCTGAATTATTCCCTAAAGTGCCACTTTCTATACTTAGTTGGAGTGTATGACAATTCGTTCATGAGTCAATGTCTTAAGAACATTTTTTTAAGAAAACTTACATTTTTTGGTTTTTTTGGTGCTTTGGTACAACGAAGATTTATATAGCTTATATCACAAGTTTTTTGGTGTTGCTATTTTCTTTCTGATTTGTTGCTAATTTGTTGATACTCCTGTAGCCACTGTTTTTTGATGCAATGGGCCAGGCCAATTTGTGTCTTTTACACTAATATGCTTTTTTTTACTTTCCATAAAAATTCCAGGTGTGTACATCTCGATTCTGGTTTAATTATCGTCATGTGGCAAATACTCTTTCAGTATACAGAAGTGTCAAGAGACTGGGCATTCCTGATAGGTGAGGGAATCTTGGTGAATACAGTTCCTTGCAAATGTGCTATTGAAGTTCTCTTGTTGTCTGAAGCAGTGTAAAAAATATATTTCTCTTCCCAGTTTAACTGGATAAAAGTAAAGAGGAAGGGTATGATCACATCAGCGTATTGAAAAGTGCAGTAATATTGTTCAAAAGGAAAAGCAACAAGTTATATAATAAAACTTTCAGTTGGAACAGGCTAATTAGATTAAAAACATGAGGAGCTACCTGACAACTAAAATATGCCTCTTAGTAAATTGGTGAAAGCATAATGTGAAAATTGATAAATGCTTTCAGCAGTGACAATGCTACTCTGAGATATGGCTTTTGCTGTACTCTGCTTTCAGTGTGGAGATGTTAGCAACCCTAATTGTACTAAATGTAAGACTTGCGCATCTGCAGCTGCACTGAGAGTCTCTAAACTGAAGGCCCTGAACAAAGCAGGTCCTGTATGTTGGAAGTAGCCTTGAAAAATCCATTTTGTACAATGTTTTTATAAAAACCAGAAGCTTTGTCTGTCAAATTGTGCTTCTCTGGTGATAGCACAAAAGTTAAAATAGTAACCCTTCTTTGATAACAGGATTAGGAAGGTAAGCAAACTGTTCTGAGGTGTCTTTTAGTTGTGTTCCTACTGGAAGTTCTAGGGGTATTGGCACAGTTCCATCCACCAGTTTTGGAATGCAATTTACTTGTACCAGCACTGCAAAAGTGCATTTTAGGCACCAACATCCGTTGAATAATAGGCTCTATGTATCCATAGGCTCCTATGGAAATCCTGGTGGTTCTGTTTTTTTAACGTTAGTTTAGAGGACTGGTGGTTTCTCCAGCATGTCTTCCTGAAGAGATAATGACCTGCCTCATTCCTTGCAAATGCATTTTCTGCTGGATGAAGTTTGTATGGTGTTTTTTTGTCCAAGCCAAAACTGTAGTGTCTGGAGTCCCCACTTAGCTTCCACTCATTGTGAATGCAGTGGTGCTTATCTTTGGGCTGACTTAATCCTGTAGATAAGTAACAGCTAGCTGTATTTCCATGTCTGGTATCTTTCTAATAGTGAGGATGTATATAAGAAATCAGGGTATAACTAATCAAAGCTTCACTTACAATTCCAGGAATCATATGTTATAAGCTATTGTAATCTTGGAGCAGTGTTGTTGTAATTTCCATTTGACTGTTATGTAAAAGTAGATTGACTGAAAGATTTTTGTCTTATTTTCTGTAGTCATATTGTCCTGATGCTGGCAGATGATATGGCATGTAATCCCAGAAATCCCAAACCAGCTACTGTGTTCAGTCATAAAAACATGGAGCTAAATGTCTACGGAGACGATGTGGAAGTGGATTACAGAAGCTATGAGGTGACTGTGCTTTAATTAAATAATCTGGTTTTTGTTTTTAGCGTTGGTTTAAAGATTTATACATCATCTGTGAAGTCTGAGGAAGTCTTTCTAGTCACGTTACTGGTCTTGGGCTGAGCTTTCAGTATCGACTGGTAGGTTTAAAATGCATAACCCCCACTCCCTTTGATAGTCAGTTTTGTATTTGAAATTTATTATACTAGAAATGTGTTTTGTATTGCCTTATTTTAAATAATGGAATTTCCACAGTTTACAGCTTCAGCAGACTAAAGCTATAGGTGACAGGTTTTCAGATCAATGAAAATGTATTTAGAAATTATAATGGTAGTAGACTTATTCGATATAAGAATACAACAGGCTGATATTAGTGGGATAAAATAAAAGGCACTGTATCACTGTGAACCTGCAGTAAAACCTTTAAACAGAAAATGTCAGTTTTTGCAGTTTATACCATGCAATATTCTGTCTGGTTAGATAGACTGCATATTTTAGTGTTATGCAACCCAGCCTGCAGTTGTTAATCAGTATTTTTCTCTTTAGAAAATTATTTTATGCTTCTATTCATAGGTTACTGTCGAAAATTTCTTGCGTGTATTAACGGGAAGAATCCCACCAAGCACATCACGATCTAAACGTCTTCTTTCTGATGACAGAAGCAATATTCTAATATATATGACAGGTAATTACAGGTTTCTGTATACAATTTATTGATGTTTGTTGTTCAGTTGGGTGGGCCTTTTTGAAAGCATGAGTTTTGAGTCCAAACAAACAAAAGGGTCAACAAAAGGATTTCTTTTGGTTTTTCTTAGCGTGTCATACTGATTAAGAAAAAAACTGTAAGGCAGTACTTGGCAAGTATAGTTTCCAGTTAAAATGATGTATGTGTACTGTTCCTACTGTATTAATATTTTCTTTTGCTGGAGTCTGTTTGGAGAAAGAGAATTGTGTTTGCCTTTTCTTAGAAAAGTGGTCATTCAGGCCGAATATCTTCCTTTAACCTACATACTTGCTTAACTTCTAATTTTTCTGTCAGGCCATGGTGGAAATGGTTTCTTAAAATTTCAAGATTCTGAAGAAATCACAAACGTAGAACTTGCCGATGCCTTTGAACAAATGTGGCAGAAAAGAAGGTAAGAAAAAAAGAATTATTTAGAGGTTAAATACTGTATTTCATGAGCATGCCTGAAGCGTTATCAGTAGGACTTGCTTACCTTCAGCAGTGATACTACCTGTTGTCCATAAAATTTCATATAAGTTTGCATTCAGTAAGAAGAGTTTTAACTTCCTGCAGTTACAGCTGTTCAAATGTATTGCTTTAACTAAACTCACATCTTAAAATCAATCAGTGTGAACTCTTCTGTTCCTTAGGTTCCTGGCAGCTGTCCTGGTAACTAAAAAGTAAAGTATGTATATGTTGTTTCAATTTAAAGAGGGATGGGTAAGGAAGTTATTTTATTTCTTTCAGATACAATGAACTGTTGTTTATTATTGATACCTGTCAAGGAGCATCCATGTATGAACGATTTTATTCACCTAATATAATGGCTTTGGCTAGCAGCCAAGTTGGAGAAGATTCTTTATCAGTAAGTAGATTTTTGCAATCTTCTATGCAATTTTCAGAATGTCTGAATTAAAAGTACAGGTCCTATTGACTTTCAACTAAAAAATTCCATTCTAATTGCTGAATGTGTAAGATATTTAGTTACAACGCATGGTTTTGACAAAAACTTGTAAGTGTACTTTTCTGCTTGTTTTTGTGCACAGTCCCAAAGAACCAGGCTAATGATGGATTTCTTTGCTTGCTGACCAATGTATGCATTGTCTAAGAAATTTTATGAGAAGACTACTGAGAGATATGTGTAGGGAGTATTCACTCTAGGACTTCTTACACTCGATGGAAAAAAAAATACCCACTACCTTTTACGTGGTAAAAGTGAGTGATAGGAGAGTGATAGGAGAGAGATCCTGGCCAGCAGATGAAGATTGCCCGAACCTGCACAGTGCTGTAAGATAAGCTGTTTCTCCCAGCCCTGTTTCTCAAGTCCTAAGAAGGTCAGACCAGCCCACAAATCTCTACTGGACCATTAAAAAGAAGGGATTCCTGCTTTTTGACAAACACAGAGACTATTACAATATAGTCTAGAAAAAAAAGAGGATAAACTGTATTACTCAGCTTGTCATCAATAGGTTTCTTCATGGCTAGTAATTTTGTTTGCATAATTTGCCTAAGAACAGTGAAAAATAAGCTTAACTTTTGTAACATTCTTTACAGTCTGTTCCCTCTCCTGAAGTTCTCTCCTGCAAATGTCCAATAACTGCTGTGTGTTGTTTTTAAGCATCAACCTGATCTTGGGATTGGCGTTCATCTTATGGACAGATACACGTTCTATGTGCTGGAGTTCCTGGAAGAAATTCATCCAGCCAGTCAGACAAATATGAATGATCTAGTAAGTAGAATATTCAACATCATGAATATGCTAATGACTTTACCAGTTTCAAAACTGATTTTTTTTGTCTGTAGGTTCTCCAAATGCTTTTTGTTCTCCTGCTGTTTCTCTCAGAAACAGCACTGAGAGGAAGGGTCTTTTTGTCATTGTTAAATGTAGTTGCAGTGTAACACTTCAGTGATTGTCCTCAGTGTGAAAGTGGTTTGCTGGCTACAGAAAAAGCCAAAATTAGCCAGATTTTTTTTTACTCATTGAAAAATGAATAAAGTATTCAGTAAATATTCATTTCAAGAGAATGAAGTATTTGCACTTGAAAAATGATAGTAGGAAGCTTCTAAAATCAGCTTAATGGATAACACAATTTGCAAATGTGGAAAGGCAGCCATTGACATAATTTCACAAATGTGATTAAACATTTAAAATTCTAACTGTGTACTCACAAGTGCTTTCAGAGACTAATTTCTCTGTATGTTTGCTTAGATTCCAGAGCAAGATATGTCAGAGTCCCTCAGTGTTTGTAGTTAATTATATCTTCGGTAAATATTAGTGGTAGCTTTCAGGTCTGAGGCAGGAGTTAAAAAAAATACAACTAGATATCCTATGACAAAATTTATGAAAATGCCTCTGTAACAGTGCGATGTAGACACTGGTGAAATGACATAAAAAGTAACCCTATTTTATTTACTCTATTAACTCTTTATACTGTTTCAATACTAGTTTCATTGTAGTAATACATTATGCTTTGGTGCCTCATAGCTGTAAACTCTGACATGCCGTGTTGGTGATCTAAGAGCTACCCTTTACAGAACACATTGTGTTTGATTCATTTCTGTAAAAGGAGCAGCTGCTCAAAAGTTTTATGCCACCCTATGTCTACAGAGGATGGTGTTAGCCTGGCTGCTAGATGTGTAGCAGAATTCACTCTAAACAGCCCACACTTGACAGATTTTATGTTGACAGAATTGTTTCAGTGACTAACTTTCAAGATTATTTTACTATGAAATTCTGTCCTGTAATTTAATATCTTCTGATCATGGGATACAGATAACTTTAAAATAAATCTTGTGAAAGAAGAATATGCAAGTTCTGTATTGATTAAGTATCTTCTTCTAGCCAGTTCATTCTGACAGCACTTCAGAACTCCGTTCTGTAAACCGGAAAAGGAATTGATGTTAAAAAAAGTCATAAAAAACCTCAGAGCTGTGGGAAGTTATCCCATACTGGTAAATTCTTTACATCATGTAAGTCATTGTATCATCGTCAATCAGCTTATTGTTGCTCTGGGAAGGGAAGAGAACAGACCGAAATATATCATGATTCGTGATGATCAGGTACTGAGTATTTGAGCACATATTTCAGCAAATGTGACCTCTTGATTTCAAGTTGGTGCTTTTCAGGCCTTCATCTGAGATTTCCAAAATGTCTGTCCATGGTAAGGATATAAACCCATTTATTTGCCAACAGTTACAGGAGATACTTTGGCACTGGAATGCACTGTGCACGTTGTGCTGGTTTAAGAACAAAGATATACTGCTTATCCAAGTCTCATTTTTAAAAAATTAATACTTTCCAAACTCAGGGTAAACATTAAGTGGCTCACTAACTAGCTTTAAAATCATTAACTAATGTTCAATTTTCTAATCTTCTGCTATGTTGAACATCTGTTCTTTTAGAAGTACTGTGTATTTGTTACACCTCTTTACTTTCCTTCAACCACTCTTTAAAACAGCTTCTTTTCACTTCCACCTAAGATTTGGATATTGCATTCCTGCAAAGAATGAGACATCTTTTTTCATAATCCACTCCACCTACTCCCCACCTGCTCCATCTGTGTTGCTAAGGGATAGCATAAAGTTGTGCAAATGACTTTGGGTTTGATCGCAATTCCGAAAAAGTGAAGACTAAATTGAAATGTCACAGATTTGAACTTTTAAAATAAGATTCAAATACATTTCTAAATGAGGTCTCATTTGTCATGAAGTAGCTAAAAATGTTAAGAAAAGTCAAGATAACAAAGTTGCCATTTGGGAGACCTGTTTAGCTTTATTTGAATAGTATTTTATTTTTAAAAATTTGGAAAAATTGACACATGAAGAAATATGTTTCATTTAGCCAGCATTTACCTTTTCTTTCTTTGTCAGAAGACCACAGTTACTAGTGTTAGTCTGCTGTGGTGTAATTGCTTTGCAGTCTCTTTTCTCACAGTGGTACTGGATAGGTAGAATTTTAGTACTGAAGTCATCTTCTCAGTGCTGTTGCACATTTTTGTTTAGGATTCATCTCAACATCTTACAGTAGTAAATTGTTGGGTTAGAAATAGTTGGATGCAGCATCAGTTTCCCTCTTTCAGTGCTGACGCAGTTTTGGGACATTTGCGCCCTCCTGAGAGCTTGGAAGAAAGACTGAATGGTATAATTGCAGCATAGATTTCTGCATCAAATAGCAGGATTAAAACAAATACTTAGCTTTTATAGCTTGCTTCAGAGACTTAGTCTTTGCGTTTGTGCCCATAGCTGGAGCAGAGTTGAAGAAAATTGATTGCATTTTGGTGAAACTGAAACTTGAGAGGGTTGGTGTGCATTGTGGTGTGTGTTGACAAGTGGCTTTATATGGAAAGTGTGATGCTGATGAGTCTCGTTCATTTTCACTTCACAGGGAGGATAACAAAGATTTGATCTGCTGCTATCTTTTCTTTAGCAGCTGTGAGATACTCTGCCAACAAGAGAGTTTGGAATAATTAAAAAAAAAGAGTTCAGTGGCTATGTGTGCTTGTAGGCTTCAGTTAAGGTAAAGGTGAAAGTGAGCTCAAGACTCCTTGGACCAGCAGCCTAATGCTGTATGCTTATGGGCTTAGACAAAAAAAGACAAAGTAAGACAGAGGATCTGAAATGGAGCAGAAAGGAGGAATGGGGAGATAGAATCTGTCCTCTGTGAAGAAAAGCCAGGTACATTGTTTCTTCTCTGGGAAAATTTTTAAATGTAGGGCTTTGTTGTCCTAAGAGAAGGAAACACACAAGCCCCACACATTTTGTGTCAGGCTGAGCACAGAATTTCTGCTAGGAAGCATGGTCTGAAACTCGCAGGCTTTGTCAGTCATAATCTGGGATAATTGAAGTTGCATCTACATTGAGCTAATTAGGACTTGTGATTTTGTCCAAAGAATGCAAGACTCTAAGAGCTGATCCATGACATAATCAGGTGTATGAGCTCTAGTCCAGTGACTGATGGACCTGTCTGTGGAAGTCACTTGGAGAATTTAAGATTAAGGAAGATGAGCGCCCATGTGGAGAGTGTCCTTCACAGTCCTGTACATTAATCTGTTCTGTTAAATGTTCTGTGTTGCTGGAATATACAGGGACCCACGTAACCTAAGCTGTTACCAGGTGGTCCACAGGCTACCCATGAGACAGTTGAATAGACAGGAACTCTCAGACAGCTCATGAAACTGTCCAGAGCACTATAGAGCTAGCGCCTCTGTCTAGCAGGGATGTGTGTCTAGCTCTTGTGTCTAGCAGGGTGGTGTGTTTGGTGGTGAAGTGCCTTCTAATAATTGAGATGTGAACTCAGCTTTCCAAGCTCATCAAGGAGGCTGGAGAGAGGCCTTGGGCTGCATTTTATGGCACTATAAGCTATGTAGCATTATTAATAGAAATACAAACAATTATTGTTTATTATATTACATAATGTGCATTACAGGATCCCTTGAAATAAGGAATCTGTCCAGGTTGGAAATATTAGAGACTTCTGGGGTGAGTGTGGTAGGACTTGTGCGAAAAGAGATTGTATTCAAAGTGTTTTGGTTCTGCCTTGAATATCTGCTGGGCACATAACAATCTTGTTATTTAATAGGCATGCTGTCTTGTCAGATATTCTAAATGCTACAACAAATCTGTGACTGTTAATCTGCTTATTTTCTGCAAAGTTACCTTTGTACAGAATTGAATCGTTAAGGTTGGAAGAGACCTTCAAGATCATCCAGTCCATTGAAAACAGTTTGTTAGTGCTGTTCTTGTCTTCCAGCTGTAGCAGTGTGTGCTGGATATAGTGGATCTGATACATAGACAAAATACATCAGTAAAATAAATAATAAGGTATATAGCTAATTTGTAGGTTTTACAGGATGTCTTTGTGAAGTTAATGTACGTAAAACACCTCTGATACTTGAAGATCATATTTTTGCATTAATTTGCAAGCTATAAACTAGAAATAAGACTAAGAGATTTTTTTCTTTTCAATCAAAATGTAATTCTTGCATCCTTAGGAAGCCTTTACTGTTAGTTACTTATCAAGCCTTGTTTAATCTTGCCTGCCTCCCTTTGGTAGGTATGAAGAATTTATACCCACTTGTGCTTTTCAGAAGGTTATAGCAGCATTGCTGCATCTATATTCAGAAATACATTTGTGCATTTAATCA
Organism: Aegotheles bennettii; assembly: GCA_013398125.1. Lineage (NCBI taxonomy): Eukaryota > Metazoa > Chordata > Aves > Caprimulgiformes > Aegothelidae > Aegotheles > Aegotheles bennettii. The sequence goes on from VZRW01008816.1 coordinate 817,300, forward strand.
ATTAGATGTAATTGATGGTTGGCTTTCACAGCAGCATTTCTAAAGTCAAATGGCATAACTGTGAGGATAAAGGTTTTCTGAAATGCATATTCAGAATGTTTATGCCTTTTAAATGTTTTTGTTCAATCATTTTTTCATCTGTGGAGCCTGTGCTGAAATTAATGCAAGTTATGTGTGGCATTTATCTATCTTTCAATAGTGATTTAATTTTGGAAGGTGTGTGTAGAGACTGCTGATGAATGAGGGACATGATGTGATTGTCCATCTTGGTTTCCAGTTTCAGGTCTGTCCAAAAAGTTTGTGCGTTTCTACGCCTGGGCACCGAACTGATCTCTTTCAGCGAGACCCACGGAGTGTTCTGATAACAGACTTCTTCGGCAGTGTGAGAAAGGTGGAAATTACAACAGAGACAATTTCTTTGGACCGTGATGTAGCTGGTTTTGAAAGCAAGTAAGTGGTCATTTAAACTTGATTTGTATAGCTCTGTGCCACAAAACCGAAGCAGTTGTATAGCTGTCAACAGAAGAACTACTCTGATTACTGTCATGTCTTACAAAGAATCAGGGAGTTAGCATGGACCTGCCACTACTGATAAAGATGGGGTTTGTCAGCTGAAAACTTTGTTTACAAATGCTCATCCCTTTACTCTGTCTTGTAAATAAATACTGCTAAGGACCAAAGTGTGGATGTTAACAACAAAAAAATCAGTCTAAATAATTTTCTTTCTTCCTTAATATTTATTCTTTAATCTGCGGAAACATTTTGTTACTGTAAATTTCTGCTTGTTACAGTTTACTCCCTCAGATAAGCTCTGAGTATGAACCATCAGTTAGTTCTTTCATAACAACTAGCTTTTTAATAAATGCTTTGTTTCTGTTCTGTGAATTCTCTGGCTTTTGCCATTAACTGTCCTGAGAATTTCTGTTGCTGAGATGCAATGATTCACTCAAATAAAATTGCTGGTGCAGGTTCTTTGATAGAAGTTTTAACAAGGCTTCCATTACTTCATGGATGAAGAAAGAATTATAAACTACTTTGTATTTTTGGTATTCTGTTGCCACCTATTGGGAACATGTAAAGGAAGATGTGCTTGTACTGTAGACTTTATTCAGTGTTGTACTTCCATTTCTGTTGCTTCTTTTATGTTTCATGATGCTGTCCTCTAGGAGGGGGAAAAAAAGTATTGAAGTAATCTGCTATACCAGGGATGAAATATTTCTCAATCCATACATTTATGTAAATTATTGTCTACCTTGTTGTTTACTGTTGCTGAAATCAAGGAACAAGATAGTGAATAGCAGTTTTATTAGTTTAAAGAAGTCAGGGGAGGTTTAGACTGGGCATTAGGAAGTGTTGTTAGAAGTGTATAGTGTGTTTTTAATGGAGAAGAAAGTATGGACTTCATAGAAAAGTGCTGGAAAATTGTAGTATAGCTATAGGTAGTGATGTGGAGTGTTTAATAAATTCCTTAAGCAGAATTCTGAGGTCAGGACTGAGTATGACAGATACCTGTTTTGCTATAACAAATTTAAGCATTATCACTTGAAGTCAATTTTTTAACTAAAAATGTTAATGCTTTTTAAAATTGCAATTTTGAACAGCCTGTTCTGCAAGAACTAGTTACTCTGGTTTTATTTAAAGAATATTATGAACGTTACACACATCTATTTCTTAGAGTGTTAAGAAGTCAGAACACTTCACAAATTATGTGATCTTTGAATAGATTCGATCCAGATTGTCCCAGATTAATGTAGGAACGACCCTTGAATGAAAGAATGTTGAGTGCATATTCTTAACCTCCTTGGTGTTAATTAAACCATTCTGTGCCTTTTGTGGATGTGATGGCTGTTGACACCCCAGATTGCACTCATGTAAAACAGCTAGGAAAAGATGGGGCTAGCACAGCCTGCTTTATTCTTTTTGGTATCATTGGGAGAGATCTATACCAAACTTACTAAAAATGAATAATCCTTCCAAATTAGTAATGAATAAACCTGTTTGTGCCTAATGTTGTTTTAAAAGCCTTTGTGAAGAGGAAAAAAAAGCCATGTAGTATTGAACTTGTGCCCCTTAAGGATTTGTGAGAAGTGTTTACCAGGAAGTATCTGACAGATCACAAATTTATATCACTGATGCAAATTTTGATGTATTATACTGGAGATTGAGTGTGCAGATATTTTTGTTTATTCTGACAAAATCTATGCAGAATCTCAAGTCTCTTCCTTTTTTCTGTATTGTATTCCAGTTACATTTTTTTCCCTAAAAGATAATTTGCAGAAGTTTGATTGGTTTAATATTTTATATAGTCTCTTGGCTTCATTCCTTTATGAATGATTTCCTCTTTGTTTTATTCTTCCCTCAATGTTAGCTTGATACCTCTTTTGTTTTCCTTTCGCACAGTGGTGGCAGTAGAACGCTACAGAATATTCATGTTACAGAGCATAACCAGAAAATGAAATAGAGACCTCAGCTCTGATGAAGTCATAAGCAGTCTGTGTTAGGTCTGATCTGTTTGTTTTAAAGTTGCAAGTATCATATGTGCAGATAAGGGCATTAAAAAACAACAAAAGACATGAACCATTGATTACAGATAATGGGTAAAGAAGATGCCATCGCACGAGGCGTGGCCGTGTATTGGGATCGTACTGCTGGCAGGCTGTTCAAGTTTTCATCTAACCTGCTGCTGTGACTTTGCTAGATCTTTTCAATCAAAGTTTGTTCTTTTGTTACACAATTGGTTAGCAATTACTTCATGGTACAGATCCACCCCCAGGCTCAGCGTGAGCTATAGCTGTGCAACAAGACCAGAACTGGTGGTTTCGTGTTGAGGGCAAGCCGTGACATTTGACAGGCGAGGCCTTTGAAGTTCTCTTTGGCTTGGGCTGAGACTCATACAAAGAACAACTGCTAATTAACCAAAAGAAGTGTCTTTCTTTCTATCCACGTAGTACTTGGTGAATATTTGTGGGTAAAAGCTTTAAAAAATAAAAAGAAGAATCCTCTGCTGTTTGTTCATAGCAGTTTCAATCTAAGCTATGTTCACTTCAAAGGGCTTGTTCTGCAGCTGCTGCAGTCCTGACTGGGCTTGTAGCTGCCAATTTTAGTGAAAAACCTGACAGTCTAGGGGTTCTGGGGCTTCAGATGATTTTATTTTGTATAAATCCCCATGAAAGAGCAAAAAGTAAACATTAAGGAGTAGAAGAAATCTTGTATCTTTGGAGAACAAGCCTTTCAGAGTTTAGTACATCTAATAAATTAGGAGTGTGTCTCTTAAACTTGGATTGTAACTCTGCAGCCAGTTGGAACACTTTCTCCTTTTCAGCTCCCATCATGAGGAAAAGGTGTGTATCAGCAGAAAGCATTGGTAAAAATTGGGATGAATATTTCTCTTGAGGGTAGTAAGAAGTGCATTAAAGACAGCTTCATATAAAACCATCCTAGTTTCATTGCTTTTGAGAATTGGGCTTCATATTTAATACTTCTGTTAAGAATTTTGGTACTACTGGCACTGACTGTTTTCCTAAAAAGAAATAAATTGGCCTCTTGTGTTATGAAGGAAGCTTACATAACAGAATATTTGTGAGTAATTGGTTCATTTGCAGTATGTTAATAGCTAATGATATCTCAATCTATTTTGTGTGTGTGTGCTAGTGTCTCTTTTCTGTCTCTTTCTTGTCCTTTCTTCTTTTCCACCAGTGATTTTCAGTTTGATGTGCTTAATAAGTAAAGCTGCTGGTGTGTGTTCCTGAATCCATGGGGATCCAGTTTGTGAACCAATAGGGAATTTTTTTGGCTAGTAGATACTATTCAGCTCAGTGGGCTTTTCTTAAAAAAGGGCTGGGTTTCTTCTGAGATCATTGTTCATTTTTTACCAGATGCCTCAGATTTGTAATTCTTTTAAGTTTTATAAACCATTTTTAGGACTGATCTTGAAAGCTCTTGTTCCCCAGGAAATTCCCAGTTCTCATTTGCATCCTGATTTGCTGTTATGTCATGGTAAATTCACGTCAGCTTTTTGGGGTATTTTTTGTGGTGGTTTGTTTGTTTGTTTTGGTTTGTTTTTCCTTTTGGCCTCCTTGTGTTTCCCATTGTGACAGGCTTTGCAGGGTGGCAGCTGCTGGTCCTGGTGGACACCATGTGCTCTGCACTGCTAAAGCAGATTTGGGCCATGCTCCACATGGCACAGGGGGAATTTCAGCTGAGCCCAGGGGATGCTGCACGAGGGAGACCTGAGCGTGTTTGATCCCAAGTAACAAATGATGGGATGAGAGTAAACGGGCTCAAGTTGTGCTGGGGGATATTAGGAACAGTTTCTTCACGGGAGCAGGGAGCCCAGGGCAGTGGTAGAGTCACAGAATCACAGAATCCTAGGGGTTGGAAGGGACCTCGAAAGCTCATCCAGTCCAACCCCCCTGCCAGAGCAGGGCCACCTAGAGTACATCACACAGGAACGCATCCAGGCGGG
>VZRW01008816.1:822188-945858 GCA_013398125.1 Aegotheles bennettii
GGATGTCATTGCGGAGTCAAACAAAACAGAAGAAGTGTAAATTAGCAGACCTGTGCTAGTCTGTATGGAATTGACAGTAGGGTTCCGAAGCTGTTAATTCCAGGTGGAATTGTTTTCCTGGAAACACCTTCGGGTGGATTTCCCAGGTTTGTCCATGGAAAGCACTGCTCGGTTACACACGTGGGGATTCCCCCTAAAGCCTTACCCCTGCAACACAACAAGTGCCTAACGGGGGGGGGGGGTTTGTTCTATGTGTGTTTTAAAAGCCTGTAAGTAATTAAAAAAGATGATTCAACTAATACTTGCTCTTAAATACTACTGCTGTATTTCTTAAAGTATTTTGTAAATGTGTGGTTTTCCTTTGCTTGCCTAAAGATAGATGGATGTGTACAGATGCACATACACATATGCTCTTATGCCTGTTAGTGCAAAAGAACTTTTCAAGGTAGTGCAACTGAAATTAATATGGAGGCTATAGTAGGAAAAATTATATAGGAGGGTACAGTTTCACCAGTGTAACATCAGTATAAAATAAATAAGGATGGCTGACAATATCAAAGGGAACTGCAGGTATAAATTGTGTTACAGAGACTTTAAAAACATGAAAGTGTTATGCTTGGTAGTTATAGTCCCTAATAGTCCCTATTTAGCAAGATATTTTAAAAATCAGCTTTGAACAGTGTGTTATTTGTTCATTTGGAAGGGCTCTTTTGACCATGCTTTTTGGCAGATTTTTTTTTTTTTTAAAGGAAAAAAAAGTGTTTTATTGCAAGACTATAGCTCTTGAGTTAGGTTTTCTTTGGGCTTGGATGATTACTTTTCCCCTCTTCCTCCAGCTTTTCAGTGGGGTTTTGTGTGGCATTCTGCATTTCTTCTATGAGAAACCTTCAACTACTAGTACCAGGTTGTGCTTTGCTGAACGCAAATGTAGTTATTCCTACCTACAATTTTAATAGGCATTGGCATCAAAACAGACCTCTTGACCTGTAGAGGTGCTGTGGGGCACATGCAAGTCAGTGGCAATATTTTTAGCTTTTGAATCAAGTCCAGAAGCTGCCATGTTCGTGAGTGACTTGCATTTGCCAGTTGACTTGTTGCATGGCAGATTTAGAGGAAGGTCTTAAGTAAATCTAGTAGATTTTGACATTGTATAGGTAGCTCAGTGTATCCAGAAATCATAGGATGTTCAGTCTAGGTTTTTTATTTCGTTTTCCTTTACCCACTCCTTTTCACACCTTTCTTGTGTAGCATTCTTATTTGTCTCGTTACTTCTTCTCTCTTTTGTGATCTTTACCTGCTATTATTTTTGCAGTTGAGTGGGCTGCTCTGTAATTCTAATTGCCTGAAGTGCTCGTTAGTCTTTCTCGTGCTCTTTATATGGAGGTCCTGGCTTGATCTTGCTTTGCTGTCCAAATACAAATTAATGCCTGTTCTTAGAGGTCCTTCTGTAGCTGTGTTCTGTGTGTTGCCGCTCAAGAAGACCAAGCAAACAGATGTAGCATTTGGCATAGGTCTGACCGGGAAATATTTTCATGTACTTCTGGCATTTTTCAACACTTTAAGATAGCACAATAATTTCAGTAAAATTCTGTTGCTGTTATTTGCTTCCTGTCAAAAGTACCAGAGCTGCTATTCGTGTTTGTTAAGATTCACTTTTTGTGTGATTAAGAAGAAAATTTCTAGGAGGTAGAAAAACAGGGGGCAAAGAGCAAACAGGCAGCTTGAAGCAGTAATTTTGAGACTGTTAGGTCTTTGGAATTTAGTAGCCAAGCATACATTAGCATTCCTTATGCCTCAGAAATGAATCTGGGCACACAACTATTAAGTCTCTGGGGCTCAAGCAACATTACTGGGTTTTTTCTTGTTGTTTTGGTTTTTTTTTGTTTGGGTTTTTTTGGTTGGTTTTTTTTTGTTTTTTTTTTTTTTTCATATGGCATTAAGGCAAATGCAAATGCTCTTAGTCTTTCCCTGTTTCGATATTGTGAAAAAGCTTACACTTGTTTTTTGAATGCCTGAGGGATTACCTTCCAGATGGCCAGAGATTTCTGCCACTGAAAATTCATGTCTTGTCCAAAGCTGTGGGGGAGAAAGGGGCATTCTGCCTTCACAACACATTTATATAACTGATGGCTAAAAGACCATAAAATGATCTCTGTCTGCATCTCCCAGCCCTACCAGTGGGAAGGACCTCTCTCAAATCAGGTGTTCAGTGGACCAAAGCTTTTGACACAGAGCTGTTAAATTTATTACTTAAATACAAATCCTTAAAAACCTATTGTTTGTTTCAATAAGCTGCATGATGGTCTGGAAGACAGTAAGATGTTTTCCTGCACTGCTTGTTTCTGAAGACCCTACTACACTCAGAGAAGTTATGCTTCATAGAAAGCATAAGAAGGGCCCTAGTTCTTTAGCAAAAAAAGTTAAGTGTGAGTTATGAGAGGAGATGAACTCCAAAAAACACATAGTATTATTGCCAGGCATCTCTTCTATCCAGTTAGCTGTTTATGAATAGACTAGTGGGAATTTCTGGCAACAGGAGAGCAAGGAAGTTACAATTGTATCAAAGAATGGAAAGAAAACTAGAGGCAATTACAAAACATGATTCTGGTCACATAAAGAAGTGGATTTACAGATGGCTTGCTGAGCACTGTTTAATGTTACTTTACAAAATGAGATTGTTTTATGTGCTTGGTCAAGGGTATCAGAAATCTATAGAAACTGTGGGAGGAGAAATAACAGATGCTGAATACGTCTACCAAAGTGCCCAAGCTACTGCTAAGATTATTGTATGAAATTTGTAGGACAGCTGAATATTATCTGTGTGGCAAGATTGGTCTTAGTAAAAGAAAAGAAAAAGTAAATAGAAAATAAAGTAATTCTGTAAACAAAGAACTTGTTGCAAAATGGGATTTATCCAGCAGTTTTACAGGCAGGAGACCATGACTGCATGAAAGGTTGGTATTGGTAGATACTAGGGGAAACAAACAGAAAGTAATGAAACACAATGGAGTGTTTTGCATCGCCTGAAGTGGAAAAACAAAAAAAGAGGGAAGTGGGATACAAAAGGGAGTTAGAGGAATAGCTGTTCAGGGGTTGGATGTATTGTAGTGTCTTCTGAATCCTAGCAAACTTAATTCAGTTGGCTCCAGTTACTATTTAGAGGATCTTAGGGCTGCAAGGGCAGTGGCACCTGTGGATGTTCAGCTTTCACAGAATGGTGACAGTCCGTCTCCATTGTGCCAATTACTGTTGCAAAACCAAGACTGAATTGGCCATAGATTTACATAATATTGAAAAAGAACTAGAGAGTCTGAAACCCCCTTGGTCGTCTGCCTACAGCTCAGATCTAACATAAAGACAGGCAGGATTTTTCTTTCACAGAATGAACTGGAAGTTCCTACTGTGTCTATATGTGTAGAAGCATGTTCACATCTTGTAATATAGCACTGGAATTTATTACCACTGAAAGCAGTATGTTCTCATATGGTAAATGGAACAAATGTATTTTCATTGCTGACTGAAACTACTGGGCTTTTATATAGCCAGACTGTATTTATGTTTCTTACAGATGCAGGAATGGTTCAGATAATTGGCATTCCAAAAAATATAACAGAGAATCACCAGTGTTGTTTAGGGAATTCCACTTTCACTTTGTACATACTGTATGGAATTAGTGCAGACAGCATTCTGGTGACTGGCAGGCATGAGGATTTAGAAACAAATTTGGAGAGGGAGAGTGTGTGTCTCCTTCCAGCTGCTGCAAACACTCAGGCATGAATAGTTCAATCCAGTAGTTCCCAGGAGAAGGCAAGACCACAGTGGAGGCTAGGATTTCCTTTTCTGTGGGGGAGAATAAGTGTTGAGTATTGGTATTCACAATTGCTTTAGCATAAATTCCTTGAATTGCATGATAGCGATTGTAAGTTTTTCTTCTTACGAGTTAAAAACCCCTGTTGCTGAAGTCTAGCTGGCATACAGATTTGTTCCAACACTAAGGGAGTAGTTCATCAGAAACTGAAACAATAGCATGTTGCACCTTCCTCCTGTTGCTGGATTTTTAATTTTGCAGTGATATTTTCTGGGTACTTCTCTGTGTAATCGCTATGTAAAAAGTACAAAAAAATCAATTCTGCAGGGACCAGATGCAGAGGAAAAGACTGAATAATACTGGCCATGTGTTGGTACATTTCTAGACATTCTGATTGAAGGATAAGGAAAAACTGCTAATCTAATAATCCTCAACAGATTATAATCTTTCAATTGATGGTATCTTTTTACTCTTAATATTATGTTTCTTATCTCAGTATTTAAAAAAACCCGTTTATTAGATGATTGGTTTTTCAGTGATCACAGAATCACAGAATCCTAGGGGTTGGAAGGGACCTCGAAAGCTCATCTAGTCCAACCCCCCTGCCAGAGCAGGGTCACCTAGAGTACATCACACAGGAATGCATCCAGGCGGGGTTTGAATGTCTCCAGTGAAGGAGACTCCACAACCTCTCTGGGCAGCCTGTTCCAGTGCTCTGTCACTCTCACAGTGAAAAAGTTCTTCCTGATATTCACATGGAACCTCCTGTGCTCCAGTTTGCAACCATTGCCCCTTGTCCTATCATTGGTCATTACTGTAAAAAGCTTTGCTCCATCGTCCTGACCCTCACCCTTTACATATTTGTAAACATGGATGAGGTCACCCCTCAGTCTCCTTTTCTCCAAGCTGAAGGGACCCAGCTCCCTCAGCCTTTCCTCCTAAGGGAGATGTTCCACTCCCTTAATCATCTTAGTGGCTCTGCGCTGGACTCTCTCAAGCAGTTCCATGTCCTTCTTGAACTGTGGGGCCCAGAACTGGACACAATACTCCAGATGTGGCCTCACCAAGGCAGAATAGAGGGGGAGGAGAACCTCTCTTGACCTACTAACCACCCCCTTTCTAATGCACCCCAGGATGCCATTGGCCTTCTTGGCCACAAGGGCCAAGATGATGAATGATAAATGGCTGACGTTTGGATTCATACAGCTTCAGAAGGTGTGTGAAGGGCACTTCATTGAAGACTGCCTCTCATATTATCCTGCAAGAGGTCTGAATTCACATTTAACTTTAGGAATCAAGAGTACTCCCATCACTTAACCATTACTGAAAGTGGTTTTGCTGGACTGGGCATTGCATGTTCTTAAATCAAAGCTGCCTTATTTATTCTGCTTAGAAAACACAAATTAGCTGTCAGAGTAAGCCACTAAAATGCATATCCCACATTACACATCCATACCAGAGCTGGTCCCAGGTAGTTTGTTATTCTGTTTAACTTGTACTCCACTGGCATGGCAGAGCCTGCTGCGCTCTCTGGGAGGAGATTAACTGCAAGGAGAGAACAGATGGTCTTTCTGCTCCTGACTGAGGGCAGTGTATCATGGAGAGGGCAGAGTTAATCTGTGGCAAGGACGTGCTAGCCAGCGTGGCTGAAGTGTCCTGCTGGACTGCATGACTTGCTTTTCAGGCTCACAGACCCTGTATGGACTCTCAGAAGGACAGGAGGGCTGGGGCTGCTTAGTGCCAATATGTTTTCCCCATGGCTGCCTTCCTGGAACTGCAGTCCAGGGCGACAGTTCTGCTGGCAGAAGCTTCCCTAAAGTAGGGATAAATCTGGCTTGCAGATTATACATCTGAATTTCCTCCTGAGCTGCGTGGCGCTCTGAAGGATGGGAATGGTTAGATCTGATATGCAATCAGAAAGGTTACTTAAGTGTAAGCTGTGTGAAAGAAGCAGATAAGACCATGACTTTCCTGTAGTTCCACAGTAGCTATTTACATTTGACAGGTGGGGTAGTGCATATAATATTATAATTGTATTAAATAATTTGAATGAGATAAAAATCAGAAAAGGTTACTTGTATTCCTGCATGATTTCTGGTCCTGTGTTACCTGCAAGTGAGACATGTTGCCATAGGCATGTTTCAGCTGCTCTAAAATGTCAGTCATATTTTTCTGTTTGAAATAGTTGGACAAAAGCTACATCTCTACATATTTAGCAATTTATGACTCATTTTAATGTGTGAGAATATAATGAACCCTGTAGTTACTGTAAGGCTTATCTCAATTTAACTGTAACATAATATTTAAGTTTCATAGTTCCCCACTGACTGGAATTTTTTTTTTTGTTTCTAGTGGTTACTTAAGAGTCTGAACCATGACTTCCAGCTAGAATAAAATAGGAATGAAGACTTCTTGCTGTAGGTCTAAATTTTATCTGGGGAATTGGAGCAGAACAGCCACTAAGTGAAACTGCTCTAAATCTCAGCCATAGAGGACGTAACCTCTGTTTCTTCCTTAGCTGTCAGATGGAGTGCCCTAGTTCCTTTCTCCTTTGTGTGTGGTTTCCCTCTGTTACAGTTTTTACTAATAGGTACTTTATTACAAAATATTCTGAGCTGACTTCTATCTTATTAAATGCTTAGGAGCTTTTACAAATATCTCCATAAAAATATATGGTGTATCTGTAAAATGGATAAATCTACACTCTGCTGTAATGTTTTAAAAATGGAAACTGTGTGTGCACGCAAAAAAATGTGGTCAGATGGAAAATTGTGCTTAAAACAGAATATTTTTATGTGGTTTGTGAATCTAATGGCACTATTGAAAAATATTAGACTGCATACTAATATGTGGGTTTATAAAGTAATTTAGGAAGGGTGGGAGAAAGTATTATGTTAGCTGTGGCAGGAAGACTTTTCATGCCATAGATTTAAAGGTGGTTTATGTCATAGTTGCTCTAAATATTTTATAGTAATAATTGTTGTATTTTAAGTGGTGTGTGTTTGTTCAGTTACTAATGAGCAAACATCTAAGAAGCACCAAGAAAACAGATTCCCCAGCTGCCATTCTTGGGGATGCTTCCAGCAGCACTGGTGCCTGTTGAAAGGTTACAGGGTGGGGCGTGCTTCCAGTTTGGTGGTGGAGTGTGGAAAAAAAAACGTACTGATGGTGTATATATTCTGCAAACAGAGGGTTTCCATTACTGGTCACAAAATTCTTATTGCATTCTACTATCAGAATTTTATGCAAACATAATTATTTCTTTAACACCATGAGGGAGTATACATGAGTCATTTGGTAATTATGTGCCAAATGATGGCTGTTCTTAAATTCAGCTAATACTAAATATAAAGCATTTAGAATTACAGTACTGTTCTTAAAGGATTATCATTATTACTGTATTGAACTTTTGTACACATATGTGAGTTTTATGGCTGGTAATAATAGATGCAAGAGATGCCTTAGAATAATAGTGATTAGTAGTGTGACATGGAATTTAGGTAAAGTGGTACATCACCCCAAAGGTACTTAGTTGAGTTATTTAGATATCCTAGATGATTGTTTCTTACAGGTTTCTAACTGTTTCTTTCTACTTTCTCGGGATGTAAAATGAAGTCCTTTACATGACACATTGAGACTGGAAAAAAAAAGGGATGGGGGGAAGCTCATTTTGCCTGTCAGTGATTATATAATGAAATGCAGCTACGGAACAGACCTAATGGCTCTGCGGCTGTTGCCTATATCTGACTGTGAGCATAAGAGAAAGCTGTAGAAACTATAGCTGATAAAGATATCATTAGAAAGGAAATCCCACCTACTGAGGAAATCCCATCATCTATTAATGTGCCAAATGAATATGCAACCTGCACATGGTAACAGACTGAAGTCTTAGTAAAGCTAGTGTAATATAAATTGAAACAAGGAATAATTAATGTATTAATGCATTTTGTGCCTCCTGTGCTCATCTGGTAATCAGATTATTTTGCTAAATGTAATCAGGATTGTACAAAAGAATAATTATATAATAAAGCTAATTTCAGCGAAAGTTTGAAAAGAAACAAATTTGCTGAAATGAAGCAAATTGTAGATTATTTATTCTCACTGGTAATTGTCCTGGTAAAAAAAAAGAGTAATTTTTAGGTATGCTTGTTTTCAAACTGAATTGAAGAAAAAAGAAGTTAATAGGAGAGGAGGGAATCAGGAAATTAATATAATCAGAAAAAACAGTGATGTACATGTTTGTTGTCTATCCAAATAAAAAAACATAATGTGTTTCTGGTTATAAAACCTGAAATTAAGGAAGATCTCCATATCTGTAACATATGATGAAAAAGTGAATTATTATTGTTGAGGCAAATGGATATTGAATGCAACCCTTCCCCAAACAAACTAATGCAAAATCATTTTCAGGGTTGCATTCTATAAAACGGTAATTTTCTTCATTTATAAAGCCTTTCTATTTTTTTCTCATATTATTGATATTGCTTGATAGGATGACAGTGTTACAGGTGATTTAATTTTACCAGAAGTTGTTTCAATACCCTACTCTAACGGAACTGTACCAAACTCCCTCCAGCACGGCCCTGTCTGTGTACGTTACAGTGTGAAGTTAGGGGCTGGATTCAGGTAACCATATTCATGTAGAACTTTATTGTAGGAATGCTACTTTTGGAACTTATTTAGTGAGTGGAGTAACAGTTCCAATTTGTTTAGTTGTGTCCTGCTTAGTCTATGTGAACAACAGTGATTAATTTTCTTGCAAAAAAAGTTACCCTACAAGGTCTCTTCTTCCTTAAGCATTACTATTTTTAAAAATTGCTTTATCTTACTGCTTACCTTTACTGATGTGTTAATTAGTATATTTTACCTGAATAATATTCAGATTAAAAGAAAGAATGAAATGTACTCAAGAATTTAAAAAACAAATAAACAAAATCCCTAAAAACCCCACTTCAGTTGCTAGTTTTTGGAATTTAGCAAAACTTACCATTTTTCCAGTTACTGCTGTGAAATACCAGGATTCTCATCTGGAACAGTTTACAGCACCTTAGTCAAGGAACTATTGTTATAGAGCAGATAAGATTAAAAAAAGTCATTGGGTTTGATGAAAACCTGCATGAACAGTCAGGGAAAAAAGCCAACGTTACCATAGCAACCACCAGTGCCTTAGACAGAAGCTAAGTAAAAAGAGGAGAAATGTAACAGAAAATATGAGGGCTATTTCATAAAGCATTAAAAAATAAAAATGAAATTTTAAGGCAAATATGATTAATACTCAGCTTTCATCGCTTCGAAATCCCCGATGAACAGCAGATTATCTTTAAAATAAAAATATGAGGAGCGCTATTAATGAAGAAGTTTTAGTGTTGGAGTCAACAGTTGGAGCCTGTTAAGGAGATACTCACTGAATTTGATGAAAAGTGGGTGAAAGTTTTATGAGGTTTTTGGTTGGTGGGTTTTTTTGTTTGTTTGTTTTGGTTTTTATCTTATTTTCTTCTCTGCAGATAGTTTTCTGAGTAACTGCAATCTTACAGACTATGAAAATGCCTTTCATGGTAGAAAGATTTTCCAAAAAAACATGGTCCCACAGTGGGAATACTGCGAGTTCTTCAGGGGATGGTACATTGGGTCAACTGACCATGTAGCACTCCCTTCAGTACAGGAGTGGCGCGGGCAGCTTTAAAATTCTGGGGCATCACAATTTCAAGAAAGAGCAGTGTTGGTAAGTTTAGGGGTATGAGTTGCCCATGCAGAATAGGTTTATGTGGAATAACGTGTACAGTCAGTTGTCTGTGCCTTTGTGTCTGAACCTGTGTTCTGATATCAGTGATTAATTTAAAGGCGGAGCTTTGAGAACTGAAAATAACTTACTAAGTGATTTTTTTATAGTATATGTATATAAAATATAAAGAACTGAAATAACTTACTAAGCTGAAATTATTAAATTATTCATGTAAAAAGAAAGGTGGTGTCAGTTTCTCTAAATGCTCAAGGTCCCTACTCTGGAAACTCTAGGTTGGAGATCTAGAAACACTTTGGCATTAATCTCTTGGTTTTTGATGGAACAATTAAATAAACATCATATAGTGCCTCTGTAGCATGATTCCTGCTCCAGATTAAATGCAACAGACTTCAATGTAATTTTTTCCTTAGGAATAACTATGATAAAAATGTATTCTGGATCAGTTCAGTGTGTAAGTAGATGTCCTAAATGGCATATTCAATGAATTCTGGTCTATTATCAGGTTGGGGTTTTCTGAGGAAAGAACTTTTCCAATGTGGCTGGACTTCACATAGGAAAGTTTTGTGCTGGGGCAGTGCACTGTAAAGAAGCCAGCTTACAAGCACAGACTAGAGTGGAACAACCAGGAATGCTTATGACAAAGGCAGCGTAGGTGTTCATTCCTGCTGCACTTGGACTTTACCACAGGTGGTTGCTACTCCCTGGTGAGCCCACTTTCCTGCAGACAGAGCCCTTTGCACCACGTGCCTGCCTCTGCCAAAGGTTTGATCCAAAAGTCCTGTAGAAAACTTCCAAAGCTCAGTCTGTGGCTGTGTTGTCACATAGCACAATCTGTTAAGGCTGTTGAGATGATGTATGGCATGTTCTGACAAGGTACTGCTGACATGTACTTCAAATTAGAAACTCATGAACATTACATTGTGGAACAGTGTTCTGTGACATCACTGTTAAGTTCCTGCAGAATTTATCACGAGCAAAACTGGTATTGTTTTCTAGCATTTCTTTTGTGCTATGTTTTTATAGAGGTCTGGAAACTTGTAAGTGTAGTGCTGTTAGTGAATCATGCAGACTTGAAATATTAAGCATGTTGTGAGAGGATGCGGTCTGTCGCTAATGTCACAAGATAGGAACGCAACTGAGCTGAGTGTTTTGGTAGATTAAGCTAAACCCCACTAGGTGGTGCAAGCAAATACATCACCTTGCAAAATGCTTCTCTCCAGATGAATAAATTTGGGGAAAGAGTATCTTTCACTAAATTAAAATATAGTGTTTGTTTTTTCATTTGTGATGTACGATAGTTACGAAAATTTAACATTTAACTCTGTCTTAGGTTGCTCTTCCCACATACAAGAAAAAAGTTTATTGTGGTTTTGTCTTAGACTTTTAGATCTGCCTTCTTACAGTGTAGGCTGGTGTCACGATGCTGTATTCATAGCTGGGGTGGTAGCAGAGGACTTCCACTGTGTTTCACTGTGCTATCAGAAGTGGCTGCTGTGAAATAATATCCTTCCTAGGGGCTTGCTGAGACATTTTCAGACTTATCATCTGCTGGGAGAATTCTCTCTCAGGATCTCTCTTGTTGTGGTTTATCCTCTGCCAGTTTCACTTTGGATTTGCTTACCTTTACAGCAGTGTTGTGTACATAGGGTTAGAACTATTTGTTTATGAGAAACACAGATTTCAAACAGTAAGTTACAATAGTCTACTGTCAATTTACTGTCCTGATAGAAGTGGAGTAAATAAGGTTCCAGGAGAAAATAATTTTTTAAGTACAATGTATGCAATTGGTCTGTAAGGGTTAAGGTAGTATGTCTAATGGGTCAAGTGGTTCTATTATGTTTGTTTAAAAAAAAAACAAACAAAAAAACCTCAGAAAACCACTAAACAAAACGCCAAACCTGAAACACTCCTTCATTGTACTCCTGGAGGTGATTATGATATAATGTTATCATTTTGTGTTGCACTGGCTATACTATTGTCTTTGCATTCAGACTATATAATCTCTCAATAGCTCATTTTTTAGCTGTTTTTTCTTTTCCTCCTCCTCCCCACTGAAGAGACCTCTTGCATAATGGTGGTTTTACTGAAGATGCACTGGATGATAGTTGATCAACGTCTTTTTATAGCCTTAAGAACAGTAGCAAAAGTACTTAAATAACAAAAACCCCCACATTCTTGAGATAAGTAGAAGTTCTTGCACATTTGGAGAGCCATCACCACTGTTGTTTTCTTGTCATAAATCATATTTTACCAGTGTTAGTATGGCTTTCCAGTGGACCCCAGGCTGCCAGCTCTTCTGAAAAGATGGCGGCATTGTGGTTCTGCCATGATACTGAGGAAACTCCTGCCTGTGCTAAAGGGCGAGTGCTGCAGTGAAAATGTTGTTGGCTGCTTAGCAGTCAGCTTGAAATACCAGGTTTCTTCTTACTGCTGTTTTCCCCACTGTATCTGTCTTTCAGGCCTTTCTCTCTCAATGAATACAGTGCATCAATAGATACTGTATTAGCATGTTTCAGTCCAGGACTGTAATGAGACAATAACTGCAGTCACTAAGCAGCTCTGTAGTGAAAGTTCAGTACTTTAGAGTGCAGTATATTTCCTGAAATGGAAATTTTTCATTTCAAAGTGACTTATATATTCATAGGTGGGGATGGGTTTGTTTGCCGCATTCATCGTAGTTTTGATAAATGCAGCAGAAGCAGGGTTTTGTTTTGTTGGTTTTTTTAGGAAGTAGAGCAAGGAGACAAATTATAAAAACCCTGAGCCCATGAAATCTCAATTGACCAGCAGCAATAAAGAATACATATACTAGCCACAAATAGTCAACACATACTCTGAGTTTTACAATAAGATTCTGTTAGAATTTATAGCCTGTATAGGGTAGACATAGAAAAAATGCTGCAGAGATATTAGACTTAAAATGCAGAAAGAAAATACATTTTTTTTCTTAGTTTCCTTGGGTAGAGGACCAGCATACTCAATTGCCATCATACACTTCTGGTTATCATTAAGTCCAAAACCAGAGTAGAATTATATGATGATGCAAGTAGAAGGGCTTCGTAGTATGTATATTAAAATACTTTTGTATTGTTGCTGAAAAAAAAATGGTGCCTATTGTTCTGGTTACTTATATTGCAGTAGGTGTGGGAGTCCCACTTGTGAATGAGGATCCACTGCAGCTGAGCAATGAACATACACAAGCAAGATGCACATGTGCTACCATGGTGCTTACATTCAAAGTACTCTGACAATTTTGGTGGCCGATATGTTGAACATTCATGAAAACATGAGAGAAAGTGGAGAATATAGAAATAAAATTTGTTTTCCCCGAAACCTTTAAAATATGAAGTTAAAAGGTGCAGAACAGAATGTAAGCTCTTTACTAGACTTCTTATATTTGATAATATGTAGCTTTCAGCTGTTGCATGTCTTTGTGCTCCCCTCACTTTGGATTTGTTTTCTTGAGCATGTTACTGTGTAATTGGAGTTGTTCTGTTGTTTTTAAAACTGTTATTTATTTCATATGCAGGTAATGAAAGAGAAATCTGACCTTATTATCTGTACTAAATGAACCAAGAAACTTAATTTTTGCCTTAGTTTCATAGTTGCCTTTTATATATATGTGTATACACACACAGACACAGATATATATTATATATAGGATTGTGAAGGACCTTTGCAGAATTCGGGATTTTGTTGTTTTATGTAAGATGTATTGAGAACTTGAAGTTCTAAAAGCTGAATGACAGATTGACATTGTGATGTTTTCTGCTTTACGCAGTCTCTTGCTGGTAGTTTCTCCTGATAATGTATACTTACAATTCAGATTTACTGATACCATGTTCTGTAGACTGAAAACGATTGCAGGAAATAAATAATGGGAGAACATACCACTGGAATGAGATGAAGACCGAGATTAGGTTAATAATACTAGGGCTTCAATCTTAGTTAAAATTGCAAATAATTTCTTTGTAAAGCCTCATATTTTTTGAAACAAACCATGAACAATTATCTGACAAAGGAGGGAAGTGGATGTTTTTTTTCTGTATTTTGTTTTTGAGATCAACCCATTTAATTTCTATGGTCTACTGCCATAAGACAGTCTTAGAAAGCTGTGGTCAACCTAGGTTTGGGCATGTTCTGACTGATTACTGAAGATTTCATTTAAAAAGTCAGTCCTATTTTCAAAAATAACTTATTTAATATTAGTCTTTGTTAGACATTTTTGTTAGCATAATAATTCTACTAACTCATAAATTATTTTTACTGTGGGCAAGATCCAACCCATATAGGTGTTCTTGAAAAATGTACCTCTTAATTTTTTAGGAACTTTACATTTCATAGAAGTAGGTTTTACTTTATTACATTATAAAGATCTTTGATAATTGCTTAAACATTGCTTAGAATTTACTGTGTTGATGAAGGTGTTGCAGAATTCATCTCAACATAGATATGGAAATAAACGGAAAGTTCTGAAAAAAAGCTTTTTTGTATTAAAGGGTTTTATCTGTTTACTCTTACAGTAAGACAAATAGAACACTGCAGAAAATTTAAGGTAACTGAGAAGGAAAGATAAGGACAGACATGCCTGTAGCTCTCAGAGCTGCTTCTGTTCCCGCTTTAGCCTTGTCCCTTGGAGACTGCAGAGAGAAAGGGAGCTGATAGCTTATGGCACGCTCAGAGCTACTGCATCTGTCCCTTCCCAGCAAGAAGAGGGTGAGGTAATTGGAAATCTGGACTTGGCAGGTGTCTGAGATGCCAGATTTCTTGTCAGGTGTTTGGATTAGAAATCACCTTGGAACATTAAAAATCTGGCTTGTCCAGTCTATGTTTGGCTTTGCAACCAGGGATAGACTGCAAACCAGGGCATATGTCTCGTACAGGTATAGCTGGCAGATGCTAGAACTACTACAGCACTGAATTGAGTGGAAGGAGATAGTGTCCCTCCCTGTGTCCCCCAAACCTCGTGGTTTCCCTGGATCAGCAGAGGAGTTCCCAAGTTTGTGCCCACTGGGAGCTTGGCAAGTGGTGTGCCATGTACTTGACCCAGGAAAAGTATGACTTACTGCCACTGCTTCTGCTCCTGGCTGCAGACCACTAAAACTGTTCGAGCTTAAAGGCTGTAGAGTTTGTAAAGTCACTGAACTTAATATAGAGCAGTGTGGTTAATATGCAGTGGTCTGTGGTAGACAGGAGGTGAGTCCTTTCTGGTCCTAATACTACGAAATAAGTGAGGACAGTAAGGCAGACCATAAAATACCAGTATGAAGAAGGGTGACTGCTTTACAGGGTCGAACGTTAATAGGTTCATTGTTCAACATCAGCAGACTCAGTAACCTGCAGTACCTTGGCCTCAGAGGATATAATACAGCTAAGTGTTTGTATTTGAACTTGAGGTTCCATCTGCCATTAACAAGATAAAACAAAACCAGAATCCAGACAAAAAAATGCATGAGTCGTCTATAAATAACAGAAAATCATGGTCCATGACTGATAAAAAGCTTAAGAGCTACATACATTCTGTGCAGCTTTCTGTGAAGAAGAGCCCTCTTAGTGTGCTTGGCAATATAATGTTACATAGGTACCTGTGTTGACAGGAGATTCAAAGCATTTACTGCTAACTGATTGGAATGCTACTCAGTTCTGTTTGCTACCCACCCTTAGAACTGTTAAAACGGGCTACAGAGGGGAACAGTGCTGGAACAGTACTGGTGAGAGAAGGGAAAGCAGTTGGTTAAGTTTTGCAGTGTAGTGTTTTGCAGTCCTTGGTGTATCTTTGTTGTCTGCTTTATGAAAATGTGTTGCTGATCATGTTGTATCCAAAAAGATTGAATGCAACATCTAGTGTTCAAGGGAGACTTGGTTGCACAGTAAACCATTTCCCAAAAGCCCAGAACTGTAATTGTTATGATTAGTTTTCTGAGTGCCCGGTGCATAGCACGTTTCTTTTAAGAAAACTTGGGTCTGTTATTGATACCAATATATATGCTCTTTTATACACCTGTAGGAAGAAGTACAGTTGGTGTCTTTTCTTGTTATTTCGTATCAGTAGGGACTGTAGCTGACAGGCTGATTAGCAGCCCTGCTGTAAAGGCTCTGGAAGCGGTGGTGGACAGCAGGTTGAGTATGAACCAGCAGAGTGTTGTCATCGTCAATAAGGCACGCTGCCTACGGAGCTGCGCGGGGAGGAATACGATTAGCAGATTGAGCAATATTTTTATTATTTTTCTTTGATGCTGGTGCAGCCCCACCTGAAATACTGTGTCTGGCTTTTGGTCTTCCCCTTCAAGAAAGATGCTGAGACAGTAGAGGGAGGTTGCCAAGATGGTCAGGGCCTGGAGCACACAACCTGTGAGAAGCGGCTGAGAGATCTGGGCTTGCTCAGCCTTTAAAAGATGGGAAATGTAATAGCAGACTGCAACTGTTTGAAATGCAGTTACAGAGATGGTTAAGGTAAACTCTTCTGTTGGTAACAAGAGGCACTGGCTGTAGGTTGTGGCTTGGGAGGTTCAGGTGGTACATTAGGAGAAATGTTTTGCAAAGAGGCTGAAGTAGCACTAAGGCATGTTACACACAGAAGTTATGGAGGTTTGGAAGACTCAGCTAGACAAAGCCACGAATGACCTGAGCTGGTGTTGGGAGGTAGAACCAAAGGATCCCTGAAGGTCCTTCAGAAACAACATTTCTGTAGTTCTGTGTAGTTACTTACATTGGTGAATTGGAGTAAAGGGGCAAAACAGTAAAGCAGGAAACGAAATGGAGGGGATAAAGGTAGAAGGACTGAGGATGGTGTTGGGCAGAGGACAGATGTTGCCACTGCTACTTTAACAGATTCTTGTAGTGGAGTAAGCAGTCTCATGAGAAATTATAGCTGGATGGTACATTATGTGACTCATGAACCGAAAAAATAGAAGTATATACCGTAGGTGTAGAAATACCGGGACATAAAATATGCCTATTATAGGGTTTTTAGAAGGTGCTGTTGGAAAGTGTAACAATATAAACAAATGCAGATACATTATTTAATCTGAACATATGCAGGAAGGAACAGTACTATTAAACAGAACATGAACTTCATGATAGAGGCTAATTGTGGCCACTAAATAATGGAATTGCTATCCTGGCACATTCCCATGTTAATTCTTTGTTTTAAAAATACCTTCCTGCTGATTTTTTGACTCTCCATGCAGGCAGGTGGTGTTGAATTGGTCTGTGTAAAGATCAGGCACTGCTGATAAACTTTCAGTTATGAAAAATGAACAAGCTTGCTTTATCCAGCTGAAAGTATAATTCTGACATGTACTAGTGGTAGTATTTAAACTGTGTGTGTGGTGTGGTGGCAGGGGAGGGTTTGGTCTTTTTTCTTTGAGATTTCTGTGACAGTCAGTCACAGGTTTCCAAACTAGTCATGGAGCGATAATAACCTGTGTTTTTTAACTGCTCTCTCAAACATTTTCCCATGCAATTAGGAAGGAACCGGGTCCAAGGGGGAAATTTGCTGCCTCAGTTACTAGATACAGCACATACACACTTCAAACTGGATTGAATGTTTGCTCAGCTAGGTGTGCAGTGTTCCCTTCTGACTGGTTTGGACCATCAGTAGAAACTCCTCTGATATAGCTGGACTTGTCTGTATTAACATGCCCTGAGTTTGGGAAATTTGATGGAGACACTTGTTCTCTTTTTTTTTTTTTCCCCCAAACCCTGCCTGCTGTGAGAATGAATTAACATTAAGCAATTGAGTACCTACTTTTAGCTGTGGATTCAAATGGTGATTTTTAGTGATAGAGGAGAGACTTAGTTAGTCTTTTTATCTCCAATTTTTGATTAGCATTTTGTGCTTCAGCAGCATCATCATGTTGAAGTTTAAATTAATTCAAAAGAGATTTTCTAATTTACCTAAAATGTGGAATATTTGAGATAACAAAACGAAGCCCTACAGGTCATGTGTTTTCCAGTAGCAGCAAAGTCAGTTCTGCTTACTTAAGCTAATATGCTTTTTAATTCCTTTCCAGTGTCTTGCCTAAGTGTAAAAATAGGAGCAGGAAGAACAGAGTCCCTTAAGCAACTAAACATATTTTGACAAAAGCCATTGGCTAGAAAAAGGCAGAGACATAGTATTGGTCAGCCTGTGTTAAAACATGCTATAGAATCCTATTATCTCTTTTTAGGATCTGGGATAGTTAAGAATATGTGACTTAACAAAGGTTGATCCTCTGAAATTCCTTAGATAAGAAATTATGTGTGGGTCATAGAAAGGCAGAGGAAACATTTGTTACAATCTGGTTTTATCCAGTGCGGGAAGCAACAGATTATGTAATACTCTGTGTGTCTGGCAGACTTTGGGAACACCAGCAGACCTGTTTACAGTCAGGTCCAAAAGAAATGACTGTGCATTCAGAGACTTTAGGTACTTTTTAAACTCCACAAATAAGTGTGTATGATTAGCTTGGGTCAAAATCTTTCACATTTATTTGAAAACAAATGAACAGATTACAGAAAGTATTTTGCATTTCTAATCCATAAAATGCTTTGCTGCTTTATTCTACAAGAAAATCTCTTTGTAATGGCCAGCACAATGAAGTAAAATATTTTTTCTTTTCAATGCAAGTCAGTAGCTTCCTTCTACAGATAATTATAAATCTGATTGTGTCTAACACTGGTGTAGTTTTTTGTTGCATCAAAGAGTATTTTTGCCTTCAATTTATTTTTTTTTCTTCATCTCCACATTGTATTGTTCATTTTTGTGCAGTCTTCTTTTTAAGCCATCTTTGATAGTATGCCATCTGCTGCACTAGGTTCTGCAAGCATCGTGAAGTAGAGGTCACAGCATTCCTGGACCAGTCTTCATGTGCTTTGCTGTACTTGTGAAATGCCTGCATTTTTGGAAATCACTGTAGGCATAGCTCCCTCCTCTCCTGATCTTTGAATAGGCACTAATCGCTTACCCATTCACAGACATGACTTTCAGACTCCACAGCAATGAACTGCAAAAATGCACATTAGCATTCACATTAGCATTAGACCAGTCCTGCAAGGTTTTCCAAGGTAAGCTGACAGCTGTCCAGTTTACCAAAGCTCCATAGTGTGGTTCTGAATGAAATTGCGTTATTAGGTGTATCAGTTGTTTAGAGGGAAACATCCACACTCACCTGAGCAAAGGTTGCGGTAACAAAGCATACACTGTATGCTTTCTTAAGTAGCCAAAAGACTGGATTTGACCCTTTAACTGAAGAAACTGGTGCCATGAAGGTGACTTTGTGAGGAAGTTTGTACTCTCAAGTGTTTGCTTCTCTTCTTAGTGACTATCCATGTTTATAGGCAAATCTTGCGTTCCCTTAAAAAGATAAGAAAAGGATTGATTAGCACAATTTTGGGCAAGAACAGAGTTAACAATGGTCTTTTCAAGCATTGGCGTTTTTCATGTACGTTAGTGCTTCTGTTGTTCGAACATACCCTATTCTTAAATATGTCTGAAGTTAGGATTTAGCAGATAGATCATGTACCTGGAGTTAATCCAAGGTCTAATTCTTAATCTTCTGTTGTATGGATATGGTAGATAAACTTCTCAATGGCCAATTTTGGAAACTATTCACTCAAACCCGATATGGCCCATTTCAGTCTCTCTCTAATAGGAAACCTAGTAACTTTTTCTGATGTTGTGCATAAAGCTCTGGCATTTTGTTTTCTTTTTATTGCCAGATGCAAGCATGGTTCATGTATTTACAGTCAGTAAAGCTCTCAGTGCTATACACAGGTTTAGATTAATAATTTCAACCTCTCAGTCTGGGGTGTCTTATTTAGGCCACTGCTGTGTTACTTGCATCCTTTGGTCACATACTGCCTGTCTGATCAGTTGCAGTGTTTGCTTTCAAGCCACTCCTAGAAGTGGGACAATGCGTTCCAGTATTTTCATTCACAATATTCAGAATACATCTGTCAAACAAACCAGGCTGCACTTTAGGAGCAGTGTGAGTCTTGTACATCTATAGCAAATAAAGCAGGTAATCCCCATAACCCTTTTTCCGTAATGCATTTTTGTCTGTGATATCCTCCTCTTTATCCTGTTCACACTCTGACTTTAATTTTGTGTAGTGATTTTCCAGGAGAGGTAGTTATATGTTAGGATTTACCATCAAGGAACAGTATTTTAAAAGAGGTGCAATATACCATATGCATGGGTCATACGCATGAAAGAATGTGTGAGCTGCCCAAACCATCAACTCCAGAGACCTTATAGGAAGGGAGAGATACTGGCCTTAGTCCTGTTGCCTCATATAATTAGTGAGTGTTTATATTTGCCCAGAGAGACAGGTTTTATGGCTTGTCCTGTTATCTAACTTTTCTCTATTTTGAAGTGTCTTAAAAGCCCATTTCTGCCATGAGCAAACCACTTAGTGATCACATGCTGGTCTTTTTCCCTGTATTTTTGTAATACTTGCATGAGAAAAAAATATATCTCTGCCTTAACTGTAGCTGTTCTGTTTAGCAGACCGTAGGCTGGATTGGCACATGTGGCAGAATGTGCCACTTCTTGGTGCTAGGCATTCATTTTTCTTTAGCACACGTTGACTCTCTCAGGATTTTTCTCATAAGACCGAGCATGCAAATATAAATAACAAATCAGATTTTCCACTAAATATCTGGACACATTTTACTGGATTTAGATTCACTTCCCATAGTTTCTGTTTCATGCTTACTTTCCTTCATCTAAGAGCAGTCACAGTGGCAGTATAAAAATAACTTTTAAATTGAATTTTTCAAGATCCTCATCTGCTGCTATCTCTTACTGCTTCTTACTTCTCTTCTGATTTTATGTTTCTTTCTAGTCTTCCCCCTGAAAATCAAGATCTCCTTATGCTTTGCATTACCAGCTGTCAGGCGTGATGCTGTATATGCTGATATGCCACTGTGTTAGCTTGTTTTGGCACTGTTGGCAGTGCTCTGCTGTCATGCTCAATTGAGACAGAAAGGACTATTTCTTACTGGAAAATTATTTCATGAAAAATGACTTTTGTTTTTGTAATAGAATTGTTTTGAAAGAAATGAAACATACAAGGAAAGTTGCATTACACCAAATTAGTCCATAGTTTTACAAAGGTTTAAGTGTCAAATATAAATTAACTAAATGGTGAGATCAGCTAGTTTTGTGAAATTGCAGCCTCCAATTGCCACACATGATTTGAGCACAAATTCTATCAACTGAAATCTTTTTGTATTTTGTTTTTTTTCCCTGACATAGCTGGTTCTGAGCAAAAGTGAATGCCACCACAGGCATCTGGAAGAAGGCGAGCAGTAACCAATTTACTTGTGCCCCTCTGTGAAAGGGAGTGTCCAGGTCAGGATGACTGTAATGGAGATGGTTTTTCTTGTGACCTGTTTGTTCTTTTTCTCCACCCTGCAAAAGGGGAGGAAGTCAAACGTCCTCTTCTGTGTTGACCTTTTTCTCCTCTCTGGTCATGGCCTCCTTATCCCTTATGCTTTTTGGAGAAGGATTGCCTTTTATAGGTAATTCTGCCAGTCGAAGAGGCCCAGTGTTACTGGGCTAAGAATCTTAGGGCTAGTGTAAAATGAAGTAGCAGGTTTGCAGCAAGTTTCTTTCTCCTTGGTACTAACTTGCCTAATTGTGGCTTTTCTTTGATCCACTTGCAAAACTGACCAAGATAACTGATATCATTTTCTTGGATGGATGCTGTTTCATAGAAGCCTTTCATATGCAGGGTTTCATCCTCTGGGCTGCTTGCAGGGTAGCATTTTTTTGTTGCGTCATTGAGTTTTCACCTTTGTTAAAACGATTGCACAACAGGCTTTGTTGGTAAGACAGAAGAAGCAAAAAAGTTTAGAGGAAGTTGCCTTAAATCTGTTATACAAATGTTTAGACCAGTAAACTGGTGCTTGCTCTGAGAAATGAAAATAAGAATGATGGAGCCTTCATAGTAATATAATCTCTTCAAAGGAGTTTATATGGCTTATATCTGTTACAGTGAATACACCAGGTGGCATTGCTAACTGACATAGTTATACTGGTAGAACTTTGCATGCTGGACATTTTGAAGCACTTTGGAGCATTTTCAAAACTGACTGTATATAAGTACTTGAAAACTGAGACCTGGAAGTCATAAAGTCTGTCATAAAGTTAAATTTCTGTCACAGGTATCATCACTTGATAGGAAAATTAAAAATATAAATCAAGCAAAAAACATGGGTTTTTTCTCACAAAATTTTTCTTTTGTTTGCTTAAAATACATGACTTTCAAGGGTAATTTTTTTTAACTGAAAAGAATGTCACTAGTATTAAATGCTTTTATTTTTCCAATGTGTAAATAGCTACAAACAGTGAATATAATAACAGTTTAGATCTGACTTTTGGTCAGAACCATGAGTAGAAGCAGATGAGAATAACCCTAGAAAAACATGTGTTGAAATATTCTAATAGTTGATCAAAGAAGAGAAAGGAGCTGGTAACAGTGTTCAGGAACACCTTTGTGAAGCCATGTGTATGCTTATGAATTTAGTGATGGTCAGTAACAACTTGCTGAAGTTTTAGGTTAACTCAGTAATCTGCATATCCTTCTCATGGTTAATTTTAGTCAGACGGATCTAAGCGTATGGTACTAGGAGGAGGTGGTATGTTCTTGACAAAATGCCATGCAATGCCTTTAGATGATAGCACTGCAGCAGTCATCATAATGAAGACTACACTATTATTGTCAAATTTGCAAAGATCATTTACTGTGAGTTATTCTTGCACTTCATTTTGTAGCCTCACATGCCCAAAGTTTATTGATACACACTGCTTTATCATACCTGCAGGCTCAAGTTAATGGCTTGCTCCTGGTACAGGATATAGTTGGGCAATATTTCATACAGCTTTTTTTGCAAGAGTTTTGGGCTTCCATGCTTTAATTTATGCAGTTTAATATAAAAGGTTGAGATACTTGCTCATCCAGTTGAGGAAGCTTATCGGCAGGAGAGAAGAATCAAAATTTCTCTTGTAGAGTTGACAGCTGGTACATCACTGAGTGCGTATGCAAGAAGTTTATGGCATTTAAGCAAAAATTTAGAAAGAACAGTTCTAAACTTTGCTTCCAAAATACCTGTGTGCCTGTGTGTATACATACTATAGTGTGGGTACCTATATGTAGACACGTGTATGTATATATATATTATAACATGCACTTATCTAATCTACATCTTATAATTTATGTATATATAATGCAGTGCAGTTAAATTGATTTTTTTTTTTCAGAAAGTAAACTAAAAATCACAAAGAAATAGTCTTACTTGATGTTGAAAGGCTATCAGCCTAATTTCAGTTTAAAGCTAATTACTTTAAAAAACATGTTTACACTATTCTCTCCTCGTTTTTTTAGTAAACCTTTCTAAGACTCAAAAGTATCTTGATAGTTTTTCTCTATCTTTTTTAATCCTTTGACATTTGAAGAAAGATCTTTTTTTCTGCAACTGACAAGGAGGGTGTTTGACTATGCAAGGGAATGCTGGCTCTGTCTAGACAGAAAACATTGCCAAATGTACAAAGTCCTTGAGAGAACAGGCAAGCTTTTCTTTTTTTTTTTCTTTTTTTTTTTTTTCTAACATTCAGTGTATTCAGTAATTGTAGCTGTTCCTTGCAGCTTCAAGTATTTTGGGATTTATGATACTGGAGAATTTTTTTCCAGAGTTGCAGTGTCCCTGTAAAGACTGGAGAGATAAGTGTTCAAGATATTGGTGAATATTCTGTTCTTAGTACAGTGGTCTCATATCTAGAACTATGACTAAGAAATGGGTTTATGTGGCTGGTATCCGTAAATCAAGGTGTTGTGTCAGCCAACAGGCACTCAGTAGAACAGAAATCGTCTCAGATTCACACTGACTGTGGGTAGCTAAGTAGCCGTATGTTTGTCAGTAGTCAGGTCTCTGCAAGTGATAGAAAGGAAATGAGTGGAAAGGTTCCTTCTGCACATTGCAGTGGAGTTGCAAAGCCCACTCTACATTCTGATGGTTGTGTTGGACTATAACAGCAGTATGTTTCATGCTGTGAGTACAAGTTCATCATTGCCATAGTAGTCCAAAAACTCTAAAAACGATCTAAGTAAAGGAACTTTTTCAGTAGACCAGCTCCAGTAGTTCAGAGCTTGCTTACTTAATTTTTCTTATGCACATTAAACAGTTCTAGATGGGCTGTCGCTATGATCTTTGAAAGATTGTCATGTTGCTTTCATTCTCTACTTTTAAATTTCTTACACGGTGAGACTTTCATACTTACTCTGTTCGTTACAAATTTCTGGATATTCAGACTCTTATTTGGAGCTTAAAAGCATGCGAAACCACAATAGAAATTCAGAAATGGAAAGGGAACAGATGTGCTTCTAGTGTTCTCTCTTTTACTACAGCCTGTTGACTCCTAATGCAGAGTCTAAGCCTGTAGTTTCTGGCTCTTACCTGGCAGCCAGTCTGCAAGTAAATTAACTCAGCAAACATGTATCATTTTTGACTAGGACAGGTATAAGGTAGTAATTTGAACCTGGAAAATAATGTCTTGGCCACGGTTTTTGTCTGAAAGTAATTCTGCTTCAACCTTATAGAAAGGCCTTGTTTTTGTAGGGATCTTCCCCATTCCCCCTTAAATTCTTTTCATATTACTCAAATTTCTATATTCAGAAGTCTTTGGAAAGATTGAGGAATGACTGATGAAAACCTGGAATGATACTTTGAAAAGGTAGCACGTGCTGTGCAGTTCCAGTAGAAGAACGTAGTATGGTTGAAGGGTTTAAAACATGCTTTCATAATAATTTATTATAATTTAAATGTTCTTTTGAAGAGACTGCTTATGGATTTTGAATTTTCAGTTGCAACTGTAGTTTATTTGAAGTTTAAAGGGATATGATGCATTTTCTTTGTCAACTGTTCGACTTTTCTTGTGTGTACTGGTCCTTTGGCTTACATGAAACCAGTGGTACACACCACTGTGCTGGCAAATGTGCAAATGTTTGTGGTGTTGAACTTCTACCACAGCTGAACACTGATGTGCACTTGCAGCAAAAATGGGAAATGGTGAATAATCCCTCTTGCCTTTTGAGATGTTCGTATTTGAGTTATATTGCAGGATTGAGTGAAGAAGCTTGTATTGTTAACAGTGCTGAATCTGCTCTGTAAACATGAGACTTTTTTCCTGTGGGGTTTTCAATCCAGCTTCCACCAGCACCCTGTTTGTCTAAAACTAAATTTAAAGGTTTTCTTAGGTTTCTGCTGCTAAATTTGTGGCTTGTGTGCTTTGGTCGGGGAAAAAAATCTACAGTGTTACACACATTTATTTTTTCACCCAACTTTGTAAGAAATAGGTCTTAAAATACATGTTTTCTTCATCTTAAGCAAAATAATCTCCCAGATACCACACATTTAAAAGTAATGTACCAGAAACTGTTAAATTCCAGTAGTTTAACTTGGTAAAAATTATACTAACTTTGATAAATGTTAACTGCACTTCTTCCCAGGCTTCCAAAGGATGAGTTGGCAACAGAACCACTAAAATATGCTGAACAACTTC
The DNA here is from genome assembly GCA_013398125.1 of Aegotheles bennettii. Classification (NCBI taxonomy): domain Eukaryota; kingdom Metazoa; phylum Chordata; class Aves; order Caprimulgiformes; family Aegothelidae; genus Aegotheles; species Aegotheles bennettii. Next base: position 847,287 of record VZRW01008816.1, read on the forward strand.
CAGTGGCTCAGATAATACACCAGGTACGCCTTTCTATTTTAAGGAATTTCTTTGAGAATAAGCAACATCTGTAATAAAATCTGCTTTTCTAGGTCATACAGAATCAATGTTCTCATGCTGGAAGTATGTAAAAACAACATACTCTTGTTCTGGTAACAACTATTAAATTATAGAAGTCTTATTCTGAACACTGCAATGAAAAGATGCTTACTGTATGACACAGTTGACACTTCAGAGGTTGCTGTTAAAATTGTTGTGTGTCTACTGATAGGAAAGGGGGGAAAAAAAATCCATTGATGTCTTTGAATTTGCATCTTGACCTAAATCATATTCCCCTTCCTGAAAAAGCAGCCGAAGTACAGAACCATTATTGTGGAATAATTGTCATGACAAGTTGAGTAGGGAAAACAATCTCCCCTTCTAATACAGTTCTGAATTAGCACTGTTTCTATTTCTAACTATAGCACTGTCGTCATACTTTCTGCTTTGCACAGGGTCTTTTGTTTGAAAAAAAAACAGATCAAGATTTTGCCTAGATTGTGCCTTCTAACTCTGTCTTTATTTAAAATGAATACCCTTCCATTGATTTAGGTAGATAAATGAGGGATGATGCGGACATCTGAGCTGGGATTGAATAGCAGGCTACAGTATTTATTATAGAGTGTCTCCCCCCCCTAGCCCTAAACCCCCCCCCAATTTACGCAAGAAGGAGGAAGGTATGTCTTCTGTGCATAAGAGTCTGTATTGCCTTCTTGCTCTTTTCTCAAAGTTCAAGGTCTGATTCTGATTCTCAATCCATCCTGCTGGTAGATTAGATGCCCAGCCCACATTCACATGTCTTCTTATTCTTTGGTGTTAGCCATAAAACACGTGTAAAACATGAATATTGAGACTTAGCATCTCCCTTCTTGGGAGAAAGTGAAAAGACCTACTCTGTTCCAGTTATTTGCAATTTTCTGAGAAAAAATTAATTTTTTAATTTTGTAAATGTGAGTCCTGCTTCAAGGACAGGTAACTAGTTTTTCATAAATCAGGACTGATAGGTCAGATTACTGTTTTCCTAATGGTACCTTGGCAGTATGGAATCCTTCAGGTATACTCTGAAAAACTGACCTGAAAACTGGGGAAGATACTGACAGGTCATTGTAGGAGACAGAATGGTACAGTCCATTCACTGCCTTGAGGTAAGGAAAACTTCCAACCTGAAAACCGGGAGTTGGTGTTGGTCAGGGCAGAAACAGACAGATAGACAATGTGAGATAAAGCTGTGGTTTTAGACTGAGCTGTTTTTGAATGCTTGAAGATCAACAGGAACAAATAAAAGTTCACTGAATGTTGAAATTGCTTACAAAATCCTATCAGTATTAATTGTTACTATAGATCTTTTCAAATACCTTTGTCAGGCAGTGTTTTTAAGCAGTTGAGTCGCATGCTGCAGTTGGTGCTGATTTTACCTTAAAGGGAACATAAGCTTTATTTTAAAACTTTAAAGTGTACAGGTCTTGTCTGTGAGATGTAAACACAAGGGATTTTGGCTGAAATGTACACCTCTGGGAAAGATTTCTGATGTGTTCAGAACATGGAAGATTGGAAATCAGGACCAGTTTGTATGTCAGGAACTCCCTGGTGTTGTCAGAGCTTCAAATGACCCAACAGCCTGCAAATGTCACATTTAAAATTCTGTCTTCATGCCTGAGCCTCAGCATAAATGAATTAAACAGCAGAGCAGGCAGCCAGTCAATATGTTCTTAGCAGTGAGAGTGAGCAATGAAACAGTTTGGGGGTTGTTTGGAATCAGTAAATAGAAACTGCACGGAATGGCTCACCTAGAGGAAAATCTCAAATAGGAAACAGAATTAACCTTTAAGATGGTCGACCAGACGAAATGTCATAGTAATATTTTTACAACATTAGGTGGGTAATAACCACAGAGGGTTCATTTGGCTACTGTGTGTTATACTGCAATAGAACATTGCACTGTGGAAAGGCAAAAATCTGTTTTTTATGTACTCTTACGTGTGTGCTATAACAAATTTACTGGTAGTATGGCCCTGTGGTCCACACAAGGCATCAGAACAGACCCAACAGAACCGCAAATGGCTCTCATGTAGAGGAACAGAATAAAATGACCATTGTTTAGCTATCGTGTCATGGTGTCAGGCGTCATGCCCTGCTTTTGTATGATTGTGGTGCCCTTTGTGAGCCTCGAGGAGCTGTAATCAGTTAAGCATACTCTGCACCAATGGCCTGGTGAATTAGCAGGACTGTAGCATATTGTTTCAGAGGGACCTGTGACAACTGGGGCACATAGTGCAAGGGCCGTGTTGAGTTTGTATGAACAAATATTTTTTTACTTTAAGAAAAAAGAAAAACTATTAAGAAACAAAAAATAATGTGAATAAAACCAGTGAATAGTATTTGTGGTGTTATGATGCTTTATCCAAATGGGTAATCACTGTGTTCATTATGGGCTGCTGTTGTTTTTATGTCACATGTAAGATTTCTCTCATGTTAAACCATATTTTGTTTACCTGTGGGCAGGAATAAAGGCATCGGTAATGTCTATTTACAGCATAAATGTATGTTAAAACTTCACAATGGTAGACAGTTATCCTAATTAGGTATAATGCCAAAGTACATTTTAATTATAGTTAGTAGCAAACATGGCTACTAATTCTATCCAAATTTAATGATAAATGTATTCTCCTGAACACTACTGAAAGTCTACATATTTTTCTTGGGTATTTACATGTGATTTCTAAAATTCTCTTTGGTACTTCATCTCTGGTATTTTAAAAAATATTATACTAATGAACAGAAATTACATTTGGATTTCTAATCTGATTATTCCACAAGAAAATTTCAGACTTGATAAACTATTTAACAAAGGAGACCCAGAATCTGATTTTGGGATTGATCATAAACTTTATGGCACTAGTAAATTATTTATTGTGATAGGAGTATAAAAACAAACTAATAACAACCCTATAAGGTTCACAGTTCTAATTCTCAGAAATGTGTTGCATTTAATGGATTAGACGATGGTTAATTAAAAAGACAGATGTGAAGGAATGTAAATAAATAGCAGAATGAAAACAGATGCTAACATTTAAGCCACTAGTTTTTAGACAGGAGCCAAAATCAGACATTTGTAAATAAAGTACCTTTCTCCATTTTCAAAAACAATAAGGAAAAATGTGTGCTTTTAACTGAAAAAACCAAACCACTAGTGCTTTGGTAAAGGAATGCAGTCATCAATATAAACTTCTAAAATAGCAAAAGTTAAGCTTTCAGAAGAATACTCACATAAGACAGGCTTTAATGAGGTTCTTTGTGTACAGCCATGCATACAATGCTAATACTTACATTAATTTTATGAATGGTAAGGCCCCTCCCAAAAAAAAGAGAAAAAGGAGAGAGTACTTAAATTGTGCACTTGTCTTTAGTTGAAACGGATTTGGTGAAAGAACAGGAGAAACTGCAAGGTGTTCTAATAAAAGTACCCAACTTCAGTGCCAGTCCTCATGCTCTGAATGTCACTGTGTGTTAATGTATTTTGCCTAACTGGGATTTAGGATATTGAAGAGACTAAATTGTTACAGGTGGCTTACTGTGGAAGAATGTTTTATTGATGAAAGGCACATTTCAGTGGATAAATGCCAGATCTCTTGAAGTTGTTACAATCTAAACCAAAATGAAACAGCAAATTCAGACCACGATCCTTGTATACTTGTTTTAGTCCATTGCAAAATATTAAGCAGCTAAATTAACATGCTGCTAAAACAGGATGGTATTTCAGGAAACTAACTTCCAGCCCATCGTGGCGATGGCATGATTTACTTAAAATTTGACATGACTTACAGTTGCACATTTACTTCAAAATAAAAGAGTTCCTAGATGTTTTCTCATGTAAGGGAATGCATGGGGGAGTGTTAGATACAATTTCTAATTAAACTAAACTGAGTTTCCTTTTGGAGGTATGTGTTAAGGGGTTTTTTTGTTTGTTTTGTGGAGTTTTTAACCAGTGCATTTCTGTAGCCTTTCTGTAGAAGCCTTAGTGGAAAATGCCTTCTGTAATCTCAGGAGGTTGCTGGGAGATCATGCTAGCCCTGTTGAGTAAATGTGTGTCTCTGGTCCATATTCCAGCTGAGCAGCTTGTGAGCCCCGTGAGCTTTGCTGAGTGTAGACTTGGAGGATGTTAGGGAGTTGCTACATACAGCCTAGTGTGAGGGTGTTGACTGCAGTCCACAGCAAGGGAAACTGAATGAGGAATTTAAGAAAGAAGATGGTAGAGGGTTCTCCAGGGTTATAGATGGACAGGCTGATGGTCATCAAAGATGACTGTAGAGTTGCAGTTCTGTATTAAGTCTCACAAGAAGCCTTTGTTTCCATAATTCCTGTGTCTCATCTCATCTTCCCCCCACCCCCCACCCCCCGAGGGAAAAAAAAATAAATCCTTTTGCTTTGAAGATTAGAGTTTTTTCATTCTCGGGACCTCATTCTCGCATAGTAGAGGGGTGTTAGTTTATTGCATTGGTTGATGTTATTCCTGTTTCACGCTGATTTAATTGAGAGAGGTTTTCTTTAGCAGCATTTGGCAGGGATTGTTGAAACAGTATTAAGAAAATAGAGCACACCATGTTGTATAGATTTTTTTGGAAGTATTTTTTGATTATCTATAACAACAATTTTAGCTCTCAGACTTGCATGTTTTCACAAACATTAAATTAAAGTGGTTTTATGTGGCTTACTATCTTTGTGAAATGCTCGAGACGAAAATTAACCCATCACACACTGATGGAGTCTTGAAAGCTTTACTTTAAAATTCAGGTGCCTTGTCCATCACCTTGTAACTGCCCTATAGCAGTTACATTTCAAGGGAGGTCTCTCACACTCTGTCTACATCTGTCATGATGATGGAATATTGGTTCCTATTTATGTTTCATAAAAACCATTAGTGGTGTCCAGAACTTTGGTCAAGTATGCAAGTCTTTTAATAGCACAGCGGTAGCCTAGATTTTGATTTTTTTTTTTTTTATGCAGCCAGTAATTTTAGTTTATGGGTAATAATTTATTGAAAATCTCTAAAGTGCTTTGGTAAGTGATACTTGCGTTTTACTGTGTCTTTGCAGGCTAAGAGGTTCAAAAGAATCTTGTGACACTTAGATGTGTCAAGCTGGATGTGTAAAGTTTTAGACACAGCTATTTATACATTCTCTGAAAATCCATTCCCGTAGCTGTGTTTGAAAATAACTTTAAAGCATAGCTTGCTTTTTAAAACTCTGCTCATAGTATTCAGCTAGATTATGTCAGACATAAAATATGATCTTTCACCAAAAGGTCCAAATTTTGCTGCACCTGTTAGCGCAGACACAGTTCTTTTCAGGAATGCTTTTCTTTGTCAGAACTGATTTTTTTCAGAATGATTGAAAATTGAATTTTTCATATCAAAGATTAGAAAGTACGCTCACTTTAGAATTCAATTTTATTTCAACAAAATGCATTACGTAGCTATCCAACAAAAGCCTTGTAGCATGTCACCTTTCACTAGGACACCTGCCTGCTCAGCTTTTACTGTTGCAGTTCTGAGCAACATACCAAAGACAGTGTTCTTGCCTTACTGCACCCACTTCTTGTGGCTGCTTTGGAGTATATGGAGAACAGCAGCCTGTTCTGGTGGTATTCACGTCTGTCTGCTCCAGACTAGACATGAGAAAAGCTGTTTCTGCATGTCGTGGAAATCTGTTGACATCCTCTTCCTCACCAGCTGAACTAAAGTATTTTTTGGGCCTCAAGCATTCTGACTGTATTCATGCGCAGAACTAAGCCCAGATGTGCTGTGCACCTTTTACTGAACCAGCCTTTTTTCATCTAGGGCACTTGAGGTGTATAGCAGTTAAAATGAGCGTGGTTTACTATGATTTTCTTTGCAATTTCTTTTCTGTATTAAACATATGTTTGTGAATTGTGTAACACAGAGGTGGTTTGCCTGCATTTTATAGCTCTAATGGAAGTGGTCTCAAGTGGAAGGATGACTGGATGTTATCTAGTAAATAAGAATTTGCTTCTTTTCCTAAGTTACACACAGTATGTGGATTTAATTTCTCTCACTGTTGCGTAAGTTAGAAAGTATTTACATGTTTTTGACTTCCTTTATATCAAATGCTACCTGGTAAAAAACTCTATGCTCAGAAGGAGCAAAACTCTCTGTCTGTGAAAAGCTGTTACAGAATGGTTCTGCCAACCACCAAACCAAATATGTCATAGGACAGCAAAGATTCTCCTGGCAACACTATGTGCTGCTTAGTGCATATAGGTGCTTTGAAGTTTACTCCCTAATATTTCTTCTAATATTAAGGTTGATTAAAAAAATTGTGAGTAGCAGAGTCTTGCTGTGTGTATGAGTCATATAATATATGCAGTGTGTGCCTTTAAATTTAGAGAATGAGTGCTTGATTATTTTGATACTACTTTTTTCTATAAATAACAAATTAAGAAAGGAGTAGTCTCCTGTTTCTCCGACTCGCTCCAAGAAATCACCAAACACATTCTTATTCTTAACTTGGTTGTAGCTGGTAGAGATCTTTTACTGGAAAAACATTAAACCAGAAACATTTTCTTCACTAGAGACATTCAAAACCTGCCTGGATGCGTTCCTGTGTGATGTACTGCAGGTGAACCTGCTCCGGCAGGGGGGTTGGACTAGATGATCCTTCGAGGTCCCTTCCAACCCTAGAATTCTGTGATTCTGTGATTTTCAGGCATTTTTTCACCTAGTGAACTACTGCAGAGTCAATGATGGTGTTCAGCACCTTCATATTATAAGCTGGCAGTCCACACAAGCAAAAACATTGTCTTTCTTTCTTGTTCAGAAGTTAAGTAGCACATTAGCCTAGTGAAAGTTGTAACATTCCTGAAATAAAGCATATTTCTGAGTGTAGCATAAGGTACTTTTACAAAAGATTTAAACAATTTATTTTTTATTTATTTGTTGTTGTTTTTCTCATCGGTTCTTTCGGATCACAGAATACAATGATGTGGAGTGAGCGTAAATTAGTGATGATCTGTTTTTACAGACAAGGTGCAGCTGCCTTTGTTTTGTTATATATTTCATTGGAACATGAGGGAAACCCTCTGGAATCAGAGACCAAGTAAAGCAGTCTCTTTTCTTCCATCTTCCTGTTAAAGGACTGGTGTGGATGATCACTCTCTGCCTATCCAGGATCATTATTTTACTGTTTCTCAACCACAGGAAAGGTTCTGCTTCTTTATCTCTTTGTTAAGTTGAAATATTAGATGGAAGCTCTTCTCTTAGTCTTCAAGATACAATAAAGATAAGCATCTTAGAATTGTTTTTCCTTCAAATGCTGCCTTCCAAATCTTAAAAATTTAGTAGTAATTATGAAGAACTACCAAAATATTCATGTATAGGGAGCTGTTTTTTTCTGCGCACAACACTGCTTGGCAGAGCCAGAAAAGAGGCATGAGTGGGGTTTTGTTGCTGACTGAGCATTACAGGGGAAATGAATGTAGTATTAAATTCTTCCAATTATAGCTGAATACAATGGATTGAATAACTGAATACATTGAAAGGTATCTTGCATGAGGAACCTGAACAGTCAGTTTTGGGGTTCTTATTTTTAACCGTTTCCTACTAGAGAGACCACACTGAACATTTTCTGTAAACCAAGAAGAGGAAACTTTGCTATGGCCTGTTCCAGGTTCTGAGAGACATTGGAGATGGAGGATGGTTGCTTTTTCTTGCCAAAAATGTCTGGTCCATCCTTTCTTCCCCATTTATGCATTAAAATGTGTAACTTTACCTCCTTCCTTGCATATTTTTAAATGAAACTGAAGTATATTTTAAAAACAGTAAAAGAATTATCTCTTTTTTCCTATTACACAGCTCTGTTAAGAACAGTTAGTTGAGCAATTATCAAAATGTTCTGTGTGAGGTGCATGTACGTTATTAGCTCGTCTGAGCTTCAGTAGGGTTCGGTCTCTGCTGTCGTGTCTTGGGATGTGAATTTATCACTTCTTCACAGAAGTGGCACCCAGCAAGGTGGTGGTATCCCCTAGACCGTGCTCTCCCTTTTCAGGGAGACGCAACAGCAGGAATGGGTGCAACTGATGCAGTGCTTTCAGAATGACCATTTTAAGCTGTACAGATCCTGCAGTTTGGACAAAGAACTCCAGTACTGACCTGTTCAGTTTTCTGAGGTCATGTCTTTTTTCTCTTTCCCTGACCTATGGAAAACCTTACATTTAAAGATTGGCATTGTATTTTCCTTCCTTGGCACAAGGTGGGAGATCAGTTTGACAGGCAGCTTGGAGTGATTTAGCTAGGGGCTGCCCCTCAAGTGGCCACCCTCCACTCTCCCCCATGTCCTGTGCTCGTTAAGCACAGCAGTGAGCTGAAAACTACAGCTTGCAAAAAAGAAAAAAGGCATTCTTCAGCCTGGCTGGGTATGTGACTGCAGAATTTCTAAAGCAAACTAAAATAGGTAGTATGAGCCAAAATTGATAATGTGTATGTATATTGCCTGAAAAATTTTGTTTATATTTCTCATGAGCAGGTGAGACAGAGTGAAAATAATTGTTATGCTGGAAAGTTGAAATGGAAATAAATTTAAGGCATTTGTGTATTTCCTGGGAGTGCTCAGTTTGCCCTTGAGAATGCTGATAATGTGAGGCATTATATGTGAAAGTAGCACCATCCATTTCATGGATTATGGGACATCAGTTTCATACCCACCAGCACATAGAATTGTCAGACATACTGTTAAAAATACATGAAAAGATACCGGGCTCGATAGTAGCTGCAGTTGTTAGAGGTGCCATGGTGGATTTGCAGCTTCTTTAAGAGGTAATTCCTGTAATCGTTTCTTTTTAATAAGCACTATCTAAGACGTAAAATGAAGGAAGAGGCTCAGGAAGTGACTAACATGTCAGGCTTTATAGAGTGCTGTAGATCTTTGTGATTTGCTCATCTGAATTTCAGATACCTGCATCTGAAGGGTCAGTACTAGCTGTATGACCATGAAGTCTAAAAATGATATATCTTATATAAAATTATATACTATATTATATATAGTATACATAATATATATAATACAATATATAATATATTAAATCATATACCTTATATTAAAAACAATTATTTGTGATATTTTTGGCTGAATCAGCCATTTGTTTGAATTTCCTGTTGGCACAAACCTTTCAGTATGCACTCTTGATCTTTCTAAGTCTTTATTTTGTCTTTGGACTAGATTGTGCCATGGTCCCCTTCTGTTGTGCCTCACAGCCTGCTCACAGCTGTGATTTTCAAGGCTGTGGTTACTGTTTCTATCATGCTGTAGCTGTGCTCAGAGCTTTACAGAAAGGGACAGGTTCAAAAATGCTTACAGCTTAAAGTAAACTTCACATAGCACATTGACAAAAAGCAAAACAAGGTTAACAGTGAGAGATTCTGATTTGTAGACTAAGGCCATAAAGGACATTTATGTGAATGTTTTCTGATACCTTCTTTCTGCACAGAGTGCACAGATAATTTATATTCTCCCTTCTTTTTGGCTATGTTGAAATCAGTAAGGGTGACTACAAAAAGGGAGTGAGTAGAGGCTGGTAAATGTTTAATCAAAATATTGTAATTATGGGGGAATATAAATGAGAAGGACAATTAACAGCATGTTCGTACACGTCCATGATTACAGAATGTATGCAGGGTATCACGGCTGTTCCTGAAGAAGCGATATGTCTGTATCCCGGGGCTCTCAATGCCACTTGTTGCACCATGCTGTAGATAAAATATCAATAGCTATCTGGCTTTGTTTTGGGCGGCTGATATTAGAACTGCTGCTGTTGCTGCAGATATAAGGAGGTTATTTTAAAGTGAGTTCTGTGATTTGAGACTCTTTGCTCTTCTTTGTGGTCATAATAAGCTTGGCTAATGTCAGAGTTTTTTAGCTAAAATTATCTCTCCAGCCATTTTCACTCTCAACGTTGTAGTCCTCTATTAAGCATATAATTCACTTTTTTAATCATTCTTTGCTTCAGTGAGATTTTATGTGATACATTGGTCTGCATTCATTTGCATTTGTCATTTATAAGCCTATGTTCTTAAATGTTCTGAGTCTTTTTGCGTTTGTCTGCACTGGGTCCCATTTATTTGCTGTTCCTTCAAATATTGGAAAAGTGAATACTATTTGGGTCACTGTGGTGAGTTGTCTCCGGTGGGGATAACTGAATAGGTTCTCAGTGCATAATGGTATGCAAATAATATACGTCTGCTTCTCATGGGAATACACTAAATATATGCACAAGCTTTCTGTGACCTTAATAGGTTTGTAGGCATCATAATACACCATGTGCTGCTGTAGCAGAGTATCTGATGTACAAATATTTCAGCTGTGGTTGAGAGCAAAGAAATGTATGAAATAACTCTGTGAATTTAGTATGTGATCCACACACCTTACTGTGTGTGGAAGTGTATACCAGCAATAGAGCTGATTCACGTTTGTAACATAAGCAGTAGGTTTTAGTAATAATTACCATTAATAAAACAGAAGATGCTTAATGTCTTATGCTTAGAACACACTAATTCATTACATTGGTACAGTGTCTTCATGCATGATGCAAAATGAGACTGAAAAACATACAGTAAAATGACAAATAAGTTACTCCATTAGACTATTTTTATGTCTCACATCTAAAAGTACCTTTTTAAAATTTTGCTTCATTTTCATTTATTTTTATAACAGATTCTAGAGCAATTCAGGAAATACATGCTGTATTCATGAAAGCTTTGCTTTATCTAAGCTTTCTGTGCAAGAGAATGCATTCTTCCTAAAACTTCATTTTACTTAAATTAACTTGTATTTCCACTGAGGATGGCTTATATTAAGCACAAAGGGAGGCTTAGCGGTTTAGACTTCCATCAAATAAACTGCATAACTAAAAAGGGAAGATGCCGAGCCTCACACTCTTGTACTTGAAAAGTATTGTGTTCTCTCTCGTGGGAACTCGAGATTAGAGAAATTATAAAGGCTTTGCATAAAAACAGGGAGTTAGAATTAATTTTTGCTTAAGCGGGGAAGTGTCAAAAGCCTATTATGGTAATTTTTCAATTTTGTCTTAACTGTTCACACATTTTAAAATAGTTGTACAATTGAGTGGAGGCATAATTGATGTGTTGTGGTTTCTTTTTTTTTCCTTAGGCCGTCATAAAACATAGTTTAGGTGCACTTAGGCTCGGAAAAAGTAGGTGTCCTAATTAAGTAGATGAAAATTTTCATATCATAGTGAGAAAATTTGCCTAATGGATTGGAACAGCATTCTGAGAATGGTTCCCTTATTCTTAATTACATCCAAGTACCAAATATCAATATTACATGAAGACAATTAAACTACAGAAACCTTAGTGAGAAAGCATAATTCCTAGCAGTAGAATTTTGGGGTTGTAGAGGCTATCATCATCATTATGATAGTAAACAGTAGCAGGAAAAGTCTACATAAAAAAATATGCTACTTAATAACGTTATTCATTGTCTTTTAATGTAAATTAAAAGCTGAAAGTATCATGGAATGAAGAACTGCTGCTACATTTATTTTGTTAATCTTTATTGAATTAAAAATTAGAAATCTTGTCTATATCATAACAGCCTATAAAGTGCTAGAGTAGCAGTTTAAAAAGTATGATTGATCAGAACAGGTTTTAGGACTTCCCTAATTAAAGGAAAACTGATTTAGCAAAACCTTTTAATGATAAATTAAATCATTTTTTTCTTTTAGTAAATGCAGTATTTAACAGAAGAAATAGAATTCTGGAGTTGCTTTCATTTTGATGATCAGTTTTGCTGTTCCATAGGAGGAGTCTTTGATGGAACACGCTTTGCATTTGGAATGAGCCTTACTGGTAAACGTGAAAGTAAGCAATTCTCCTAGGTGGGCATTGATTAGTAAGGCACATTCTCCTTTGTAAGTCTTCCTCACGCTGCTGAATGGCTTCTGTCAAGACCTGCTTTCAGTTTCTTTTAACTTGGACCCTAGGGTGGTCTGATTCTTCCTTAGCTCGCTCTTCTCTCGCCAGAAGCCATGAACGGGAACTACCCAAGCAGAAGTACATCATGGTCATGCAGTTTTTGTGAGATGAGGCCTGGCTGAGAGGGTCAGCACCCATTCTGGCTGTTGGATTAGTTTTCCAGTTTACAGGTTTCTGGTGTTTTGTGTTTGTGCTGTGGAATAATGCAGGAATAAGAAAGCCAAGTGCATGCATGGATGTATGTTTGCAGTGGAGGGAAAAGAGGGAGGATGCTGTTACATCCTTATTTTAGTGCTTAATACTGATTGCACTGGGCATAGAAAGAAAGTTAATGTTTGTGTGTGTGTAAGCACATCTGGAATCTGAGTGCAAGACTAAATTCTTGACTTAGGTTGTGTTACCTGTCACTAAATACATGCAGGATCAGGACCTTTCTATATAAAGCAGATTACCGAAGTATGTTATGATAGGTTGTCCCAGATGCAAAATTTAATTCTGTTTCCTGGTGTCAGTTCAGTGTTCTGTAACATTTTCATTTCTCACATGACCTTGTACAGTTTTTATTAATCATTACTTTTTTATTGTTTACACATGAAAGCTTCTCTGATAGACAGTGTCTATTTAAATGGTATTTCAGTGAGTAGTAAAATTAGTAGTAAGTTTTGCTAGGTTTTTTTCTTCTGTCTGCTGCATTTCTTCTGAGCTTATACAGCATAAAAAGTAGCTGTTACCAATAAAGTCACATAGATAAGAAAAAAATATAAAAGTTATCAATCTTAGCGTGACATAGTTTGCAGTGCTTTAATGGACCATACCTTTCTGAACACTTTTCCTCTGGTGAAGGCACTGTTAGCTCCAAATATATTCACACATTTATTCCACTTAACCATGTAAACTTAGTGAGGTGGCATTGGTGATTTTTTTTGTGTTAAGATAATTATGTTTTGTTTACTCTTCAGTAGCATGCTGTGAGGAGCATGGCAATGTAACTCACAAGCTCTTGACAGGACTGATGAATGGCCGGAGATAGAGATATTGGCAGACTGCTCTCTAGTGCTCTGTCTAGAATTGTTTTCCTAAGTAATTCAGAGGGTTGGAATTTGATGAAATCATTTCCATTTGAAGAATGAATGGAAGAGGTAAATGAATGAAGACTCCAGTAACGGAGCAATTGTGTTCATACTGTTGGATGGACAAGATAGCATCCCACATCATCGTTCCTGCCCAAATTCTTTGCATGAGGTTGTGATTCAGCTTTGTACAAGCAATTACTTCTTCAGTGTCTGGCTTTCCTGCTTGGTGTTTGGGACCTTGCCAAAGCCAGCTGTCTCTTCCCCTCAGCCTCCCCCTGGGCTGAGAGGTCTCCTGCACGTTGACAACTGTCTCCTGTGGCTTGGTGCTCCTGGAGAAGCCCAGCTCCAGTGGTGGATCTCTGTGAATTAGTGAGTGATCACGTATTTTCAGAAGGGAGTGTTTAACACAAAAGATCATCTACAAATACATGGCTGACAGATAATGAGTGGTACTACAGGGAACTGAGTGACAACATGACATCAGTAGGGCAGTAACCTGTTTACGTGGTAGGCAGGAAAGGTGCAACTGGTTTGCCACTAAGTAAGACCATCTGTGGCTTTATCTTTTTTAAAGACTTACCTTTCAGAAAGATGTGGCTACTGTATGTATTACCTGTGCTAGTCTGGGGCGGTGTATACTCAGCCACACTCATTCGTTCTTCCAGAAAGGTGCTCTTTGTTGAGCCCCACCCAGCATTCGACTGGTGAACCTGATGTCATGCAAATGTCATGGGAGCAGTGAATATTTGTGATACCATAAATCTGCCGTTCTTTCTCAATGGCAGCTGCCTGCAAGAACTCTTTGCAGGGATGGATCTGCTCACTGTGACTCCTTGTTCTTTAACATACCAAGCATAACAGCATTGGCTTTCTGGTGTAGGTATAATTATATGCAACTACTAAATAAGTGTCCGTATTACTGCTGTGCCCATGTTTTATGATTTGGTTTTGAGGTTGCATAGCAGCTAGAATAGCCAAAAGTATTAAGTTGATATTTCAGAATATTTCTTTTTCCTTTTCTTTTTTTTTTTCTGCTCACAGAGAGAATACATACAAAATCAACTTGGGTGAGAATAATTGTCTGCATATGAGTGCAAAACTACTGAATACAACAATCACCTTTTAAAGCTGGGTGGTGGTGGGGAACAAACAGATCTATCGCTAGCTGTAATATACTGGTTCTCACTGAAACATGTAAATGTTTTCCAGTAAAAACACAGCCATATTTGATCTTGCTCACGTAAATGTGCAGGCACCCTTTGCCTCAGCCCTGCTTCTCCCTCCGTCTATTTTTTCATGCCTGCCTCTGTTTTTGTTGTGCAAGCTGGAGCTAGAAAACGTGGAGCTTGACTGCACACACATATAATGTAGCACACAGCTCAGGGCAAAGGAGAACTTTTTAAATTATAGCCCGTAGAGATTTAAAAAATGAGCAGTAAAAAGTACTTGCATAAGGAATATTTATTTGGAATCCAGTTTCTTAAAATGTAGCTGTTGAGATATTTGATGAGATTTTGTACTCGATATGGCATATTGAGTATAAGATGTAATGTTGTCTAACATCTGTTGTTAATACAGCCTACCACCTGGAAATAAATGAATAGATACCCATGGGATATCCAGAAAAAAAATGCGTGGTTAGAAGCGTCACTACTGCTTTGAAAGGAATAGCATAATGATTTATGAACATCATGGGTTCTCCGTATAAACAGAAACGACTTCTTTTGAATTTGAATGATCAAAATTATACTTAATAATGGAAGTTCTAAAGCATGTAATTAATTTTGCAAGATTAAGAAAGAAACCTGCCTCAGAGCATACTGGTTTAAAAGCATTTGAATGGGCTTACCCTGTGGTCCAGAGAGACACCATGGGAAATCTAAGTTAGATTTCCAAGGAGGATGCAGGAGTGCTGTGCTCCTTAGAAGGGTTGGGCTGGGTGGGGCTGGTACTTGGGGCAATCATCCCGGAGTGGGACAGGCAGGAGCTGTGTATGTACACGCTGCCTTAGTTCTGCAGACCCAAGAGGTTGGTTCTGCTCCTACTCCCACTGCCAACACAACATTGTATTTGTATGAGTGAGGTCTGCACTGTGGAAGACTGGGAGATAACCTTTTCCCAGGAGAAAGTGAATAGTGCATGCTGCTGTTAAAAACAGTTCTCTGAGAATAGCTTGGCCCTATTTACACAATTATGTTCTTGCAAATACAAGGTATCTTTGTCCCTCTAGCAGGGGACCTTTTCACCTCCTTTGTTCTTTGCAGCTGCTGTTCCTGTCTGCTTAACCCAAAGTTTGGGCAGCAGCAAGTGGGTTGATCATTTTTGGAAGTCCTCCCCATTGAGGTCTGCCTTGCTAGAAAGTATTTTGGTTATTTTCTGACCCCCTCTAGTGTAAGGACCTCAAGAAGTTTTATCTTCTCATTTGTGCCATGGCACTGTGTGCTGAATTCCTGTTTTTGCTATTAAACCTCTTGTTTAAATTAATGAAACATATTAAAAAAGAACGATGCTTCTCAAAGTAGTGGTGGCCAAGTTTTGAATACTGAGTCTAGTTAATTGAGCTGCTCATCTATTTTTGTGTGCTTCGGTTGGCATGAAGCTTTGTGTTTGCAAATGTGTCTCACATCTTTGCTGTGAACTTAGGTGTCCTTTTGTGAAAAATCATGATCGTGGCTTCATGTGAGACTATGAATTTGATGAAAATATAAAAAACAATTTGCTTAATACACCTTAAATAGATGTAGTTGTGGTTTTTTTTCCTAAATCCAGCTTTAAATTGTGACCTTTTTCATCTCTGCCTGAAAGCATCCATGAGTTCCATAGTGTAACTCACTGGTAGCTGAGCAGGTAAGATCCCAGCCCTTGTACCTCGGCAGAGGTAAGACCTCTGCTGTGCCCATCTATCAAAGATAGATACGGATGGTTGCTGCTGCCAGTACAGAGCCGTGTGTGTTAGCTTTGGATGTAGCAAATCACACGCCATGATTTGGAGGCCCCCTGGTACAATCCCTATTGTGTTTGCCAGGTGGGCATCATTCATCTGAGCGCTGCCTTGTCTGGGAATTAAACTGCGCTGGGTCCCAGGTGCTGGGAAAGCTCCCTTTGATTAGAAGAAGTATATTATGTATTGTGTCATAGGTTGGAAGATTAATGAATAATTGTTAAACCACTAAATGCACTTTAAAGTGCTGTGTAGTGCTGAGAGGTAACACTGAAAATAGAGAATAATAAGTGAGCAGCCATTTTTGAAGTAGAAGTTCATTTCTAAAAAGCCCTTATAGATTACGCATTTTAGGAGGAAATGAAAAACTAAAGCTATCATAGCAGTATTGTGGTTTATGTTATGGTGATTACACAGTTTTCAAAGTAAATATTTAAAACACAGTTGTTGGCATTGATATGTTAATTTAGTTTAACTGCTGTTCTTTCCTGTATCCTTCGTGAGTTTTTGTTGTTGATGAGTGAACTTTTTTCATTATTTCCTTAATATCGGAGATATCAGTAATCATGGCACTGTGGCTAAATGCAAACTGGGAGATTAGACAAGTGATTTAAATTGTTTTGCAGATTAACAGGCACCATTTATGTTGGAGTTCTCTTATGACTTTAATCTTGCTGTGGGCACAAAAGAGGATTAGACTATTACTGGGTGGATGGAATTATTTGATTCCTCCCACCCCGTCCCCCTGCGAGAACCCCAAATCAAAACTGTAGCTGACAAATTAGAAGTGTGTGCTTCCACTGAGAGCTCTGAGGACACGCTTAATGTTGTGATTTGCCTGTGATACATATAAATTCATTCTGAAATTAAACTTTGTTGTGTGCTTTGTCATAGGAATTGAGAGCATTACCCAGTTCAAAATTTTAAATTGCAAGTAACAGAATTGTTAGGGAGTGCCTCTAGGAAATACGTTACATGCAATTGGCACTGTGCACGGCAGAGTAGAATTTGGCTTTTCCAAGAAGTTTCCTGGTCCTTCAGTTTGAGATCAGTGTTTTTTCTGAGATGAGAAGCAGGCAGATTGTTTCAGTTTTGGATCTGAGGTTGGCCTTGGATTTCAAAGACCTATTTTGACAAGTGGATCTTGTGGATCTTTTTCTTCCAGATTTCAGTACTGGTCTTCAGCACAGACCCTAACAAAATTCAGTATCTTGAGAAACAAGAAAGAAAACCTCTAGTATTGCAATGGAAGAAAATGAAGTGTTCATTTAAGTGGAGAATGACCAAGAGGAAAACTTGGACATTTACACCCCAAAATACATAAAATTCACCCTAACGATCTAATAATGACAGTGATCACTGTACAGACAAGCAGCAAGTGTGCTTCACTTCCCTGTGGGTGTCTGCTGGCCCCCAAGATTAGCCGAGATGGAGAACTCCCCAGAGGGCTGTGCACAGGGTTTCCCCAGTGCTGGAGCTGCTGCTGTCTGCCAGGAAGCCTCAGAATCCTGAGTGATATCTTATCCCACGTGTGCTGCAATAAATAGGCCAAAACTGGGTCTGGGGCACTCTGCGCTAAAGCTCCAGAGAGAATCAGGCAGGGATTAATTTGAAATACAATAGCTGCCACTTTAATGGACTTGTTGGAACACAGCACTTCTGATGTTTTATGTTTTGTGCTATTACATATGGATATTTTGCACTCATGGTACAAATGCACCCCATCTGCCTCAGGCTGGGGAGGACATCCCCCATAGCCAGGATTATGTGCACATTTGGTTTAAGGTTTTGCCTGCTTTCTTGAAGCCCTGTTTGGAGTAAGATGCTGGAGGAGACTGTAGAATTTCTGTATCCCTTTTCCATTTGCGAATTGCTACATTCCTGATTATAATACTGTGGGCACTGCTTTCTCTACTGCTGTCATCCCAGTGTGGGTTCTGAGTTTAACCCAAAGCATTCTGTACCGATGTTTTTGTCCTTATTGAGGACACCAATGCAAAGGGAGTTCTGTTGGAGAGGACTGCAGGGTTGGATTATAGTGATACTTAACATAGTGTTTTCCACGTGAAATGTTGGTATGTGATATTTTAAATCTTATTTCTGTTCTGATGTAACATTTTTAAATTAAACCATTCTTAATCTAATTATCACTTCAACTATAATACTTTTTTATTATCTTTTGCATAAAACTAATTTTAATTGGAGTAACAAGTATTGCATGTTTTATAAAACACCTTCATTGAAAGTCTTGGATCCTTTCCATTCGAATCCCTACAGACGCATCCAGTTTGAAAATACACTGTTTTATCCTCTCCTTAATTGCAGTACTTGGAGCAACTCTGTTAACTGTTTTTAAGTTCCACCAGATAATGAGTCTAGGAGAACTAGAGAGCGTACAACAGAAAACTGTTCACAGGAGGAAGCTTGCTGTTGCTTAGCTACCTATCTTTTTAATTTGGAATCTCCAGCAATTTGATAATGACTAGCCCTTAAAGCTGCTAAATGTATTTGTACGTGACTCATTGTACCGTTTCATATGTGCATTTTGCCTGTGTGTTACTGCTATTATTGTAGGGGTAAAGAGGGCATTTGTAACGGGGTTGTATTGTGGTGTAGATCACCAAACCTAAATACGTCGGTTCCATAAGCAGCTCTTAGGCGAGTGCTGCAACAGTGAATAACGTGAGCCAAAAGAGCTACTACTGCCTCTGCTCCTCCAGATCAAACATGAGAAAGTTATGCATAATTTATAAGTACTGCAGCCAATCTGTAGTCTTTTAATAGTACCCATTCTCACATCAATTTAGGCATAATAAAGATACATAATTAATTTCGACTTAAAATACTGCAACACTTCACATTTTTTTGTCCATTTAGTATTTTCTCACAAAATGCCTGACTTTCAAAAATTGCCTGACTTTCACAGAAATTTGTTGGAATAATACCCTGAACCAGGCAATGTTCATAGGATAAACACTGATGTTTTTTTAGGAATCTGGGAAAAACTAATGCTTTTGGATCAATCCTAAAATTGGTACAAAGGGGCAGTTTATTTAAAATCTGGGGATTGCCTATGGCCACAGAACTGATAAAAGCATAGAAAGAAATTGTCTTTTCTGAACCTTTTCCCACTATGTGGATCTGAAAAAGGGAACTTCTTCATTTCCTATAATAGTGATTCTTTCTTACTTTCATAGTTTTTCCCATTGGGAGAGATCTCCGTGACTCTTCCCTGCCTGCTTGAACAGAACAGGCAGAGCAGCTTTGGCTGCGATGCAGCTGAGCTCACGCCTGCTCCTAGGAGGGCACATCCCACCTTGGCCCCTGACCCTGCTGTGCAGCACTGCTGGCCTAGCTGGGACCACAGTGCTGGTGGGGGTGGCACAGCTGTGCCAAGGGCAAGGAATGTTTGGGTCTGCTGTTGTAGCTGTACTGCCTGGAAGCTCTCGGCCAGCCCGGGTTACCAGTACAATTCTCTGGCATAATTCATGGGAGCAGTGACTCCATTGTACGTGTAGGTGGGTGCAATTCACTCCTGCAAAGTGCAACTTTTGTAAAGGAACTCCAGTTGCTGTTTGCTGCTTAGCCAACGTGCCCAGCTGGTCAAATACTCGTTATTGAAGTTTTCTATGTTACAGTTGTTATGATTTTAGAAGGATGAACTTGTCAATTGAAAAGCTAATTACATTTTTATTTCAGTGATGAGCTTTCTTGGGAATCCATGCTCAAGTTAATTTAAAGAAAATTATGTATTTCAGCTCTTACAGGTATACTTTGTAGTTTTAAACATGAATTGTGTAATCCCCTTTTAGATACTCATAAAGTTTTGATGTCTGTACGCCCCTAGTGGAAAACACTGGCATATCTCAATATAATTTTGTGCTCAGTTAACCTCGCTATTGACTTAAGAGGTGTACAATAGAGTTGTACCTCTTTGCCCTTTTATTGTGGTTTAATATTTATGTGTAGATTTCAGTTTCTGGGTCTATGAGTCTTTCTCATCAAGATCATTTATTTTTAAGATTACTGAGTATGTAGCTCTTGCATAGTCTGGCATGTATTTTTTTCTCATGCCTTCCATGTTTTTTATCCTTCACATTTCAGCATTGCATCCAATGGCTTTGAAGTGACTATACGTATGTCCTTGATTTCCCAGCACAGAGCCACTGCTGCCCTGGCATCCATTTGCTTGCAGAATCCCATGAAGGCTTCAGTGCATGGCATGACAAAATGTAAAACCATACTCATAGATCACCTTATAAATATTTATTCATATAAATTCTTTAAAGAAATTAAATTACGTGTTCTATACAAAATAGGAGAGAGGCTTTTAGTGTCACTGACTGCAAATTGAAGTAATTTGTCTAGAAGGGTCAGGTGCCACTTTGTGGTAAGGAATCTGTCTGAGATCCAAGAAGGGAAAGATTGATAGTACAAAGAGATTGATGAAACGGGTGCTGCAATATGCATACGAACTTACTGGTTAATTAGGAGGGTTTAAACAAGAAAGTTCCTTTGTGTGGAGAAGTGTCATGTGCTGTTACTTTCAGAAGCGAGGTGTGCTGGCAGCCTTTTTGAACACTCAGAGTTGATTTTCTGAGGTGTTTATGTGGAGATGTGTGGTTGTGAATATCGGCGAGGTGGGAGATGACCAACAGCACGTACACCGCAGGGCTCCTTGGGAAATGGAGGACTTTGTATATACAGACACCTTCTCTGTGTTTATCTTTGAGATTTTTGTTGCTGATGTAAATTAAAATGCTGGTTCTCTGATTCCTGTATCAGAGTACAATTATTAATATTTCAGAGTGCCGGCTGTCTCGGGTGAGATGGCTGTTTGTTATACTTTTTAGTTACAAGCATAGTACTCAAAGAAAAATTCTAAAGCTAAAACTCTATAGCTTAGAAAATGGGAGCTGAGCAATCAACAAACATTGTTTTCTTGTTGATAGGAAAGCTGTTTTGAAAGAACAGACGCTGCAAACTGTTCCTTATTGCATTAAAGTTTACCAGCCACCTGGTACACTTGGTGAGGAACGACGAGCTTCCGTACGCAGATCCATGCAGAAATTGCAACTGTACCGTCTTTTGTAGTAGTATTCACGTGGCAGAATTTTAAATTTGACTTAAATGCAACAAAACTGAATTTTTTTGCCCCTTGTGTCTCATTCTATACAAGGACAAAACAGTGCAAATCTTTTCAGCCAGGCAGGTATAAAAAGCTCAGCAAGCACCTCTGTATTTACTATTGTATTAGTAAATCATCACTGTCTGCCAAGATCTGCAAAACATACCTGCTAAGGGCAAGAGTAGGCACAGGTAAGAGGGATTGAGTTATATTTCTAAATACTGTAATTCTGCTATTTTTGTCACAATATTCTTAGCTAAAATTTTGCATTCATATAGCTTCATCTTATTTTTAGCCTCAGAGACAGCTTTTGGGGCACATAGCAGATCTTACCTCCTGCAATCCATTTCTCACTGAATATAGAGTATCTGAATTTTTTTTAAATGTGAGGAGAAAGGGGACAGACAAGTTTTATCTTGTCTTACTGCTAAGTGTGAGATAGAAAGGGTCTTACCAAATTGCAGGGTATTGCTTTTTACTGAAGATGAAAAAATTGTTGAAGGGACAGGTATTTGAATTGCAGAAGATATTTTTACATTAAGGAAAGGCAGTTAAGACTCAATGAGGCCCCTGGGAAATGTGATTGACATTAAAAACCATCCGATTTTGGCTTATATTATTCCTGTAATAATGAATCCTAGCTCCTTACGTGGTTAGATATCTGTTTATTCACATAATTCTGAGTACAAAAGGAGCTGTAGAAAACATTCCAGGTGGTAGAAAAACAACACCGTGTTTTCTCTTTCACATTTGCACTTGTAGGAACTGTTCTTCATACTCGTGGCATTTTTCTCTTATAGTAACATGGGACCAGATATGAGAAATTGTGTCTGAACAAATGAGTTTGAACATGTCCCGCAATGCTGATGGGCACGGCCAGAGCGGTGTCTGGGGCACAGTTCTAGTGGCCTTTTTGTGGTACTTAACATTCCCTGCTTGAGTGACAGCTCACCTCCCATCAGCCCTCCCACCACATCAAGAAGAAAGATGCTTCTACTTTATGAAGAAATAAAGCTTACTGGTATTTTTCTCTACTGCAGGGATTTATTTATTTTTTGCAGTTGAGAAGCACAGTGCCTGTTTAATGTGAACACTAAATACGAATTCTCTGTTTTTCTCTTTTTGTTTTTTTTCCTTTTTTTTTTTTTTCCTCAGAAACCAAAACAAAAGGACTGGCATCCTCCTGGAGGATTTATTTTAGGACTCTGGGCATTGATCATCATGGTTTTCTTCAAAACATATGGAATCAAGCACATGAAACACATCTTCTGAATTCAAGTAAGCAGGATGACTGCACTGACTGCCACTTCGGATTCATTGGTGTCATCTGAGTGCTCTGCATGTGCTTAACGGTTGTAGTGAAAAACAGTGGTGAGATCTCACTTCTAAAGGTTCCTTTGAAGTCATCTCTTCTACCTCTTTTTCTGAAAAGAGTCCAAAAAATGCCTTTAATGTTAGACTTTTTTTATTTCTTTAACCTTGTCTTGGTTTAAACATATTTTAATGCTTTTCTGAGCAATTTTTCTTTCTGGTCGGACTTAAAAAAGAGGGAGGACCTAAACACAATAACAGAATTTCTGGGGTTGATTGTAAATGGGCAAATTCTTTCCCCTGTACTTCAAAGTAAATCTTAGAAGTAGTCAACCTATCAGTAAAGAACTAGACATTGTGCAGAATGTTATTTAAGATGTCATTTTATCAATAAAAACTTAAGCCACTTTGCAGACTTTGACATGACATATTGAAAGCTTTCTTCACAAAAATAAAAGTACTCTAGAATATATTGAAATTCTTTTATTCTTTTTTCCTTATTCTTTTTTATTCCTTGTTAAATACAATCCTTAGATCAATCCTTTCACCTTAGGCAGTTTTGGAGTCTAGTATTCTAAGAGTTGGTGGAACTACAACTTCACCATGTCCTTTAGGGACCTTCACAGGTGTTGTGTTTTCACTCCATACAATATGGAACTGGGTGCTCGGGGTTTTCAGTGAAGTGGATTTTTGCACAGGAGAGAACTGACTCTGGCATCAGGATGAAAACTGTTATAAATTGTACTATTGTATTCTCTTTTTTTATTCTGTTTCTGAGCCTCTGGAAAATGAGCTTTATCACCTGGGTTTTGTAAATTCTGTTTTGGCATATTGGTTTCTTCTTCTTGGACATTTCCTGATGAATGTATGCTAAATGGGTTTTCTCTGTATCTTGTCTGTCCTGACATTAGTGAAGCGAGGAGCAAATTTGTGCATGTATAGTAACAAGTCTGTCAGCAAGGAGAAGCTTTTGCAGTATGCTTTTGCAACCTGTTCCCTAGCTTAATAATAATAAAGCTTATGTGTAATGAAATGCTGTCGTCTTGGCATAAGCAAAGATCATGGACAGTTCAGAAGTCTCTTTACAAATGCTGTTAGAGATAGTGTAATGTCTTCTAGAGAGAGGACTCTTTTTTTCTTTCTTTTGTTTTGGGTGTTTTTTCTCCCTAAAAGCTGGTCTCCATCGTTGATTACAATCTGGTTCTAATCCTGTTGCTGAGTGTCTGCAAATTGAGCCCATTTCCATCTCGTTTCAGCTGTCAGGGATCTCCATGAAATGTACTGGAAGTGAATGGGTCTCGTGGTGTAAGGTGCCTTTGGATGGGCATCACTGTGTGCTAAAGCAGGGCTGAGTTGCACGTAGCACTAAATCAGTGATTTGTGAAGGAGCAAAGACCAGATTCAGCTGTGAATTTATCATGAGCAGAGAGGATTTGCAAAGTGATGAGGACAGGGAGGTGTTATACTGCATTCCTCAACATGTAAGGAGGATTTGAAGGACTGTCTGTCCCACTGAGGCAGACAAGCCAAGCCTGCAGCCCTGGCAGGCCTGATACCGACAGTGTGCCATTCAAGGGGTTTTTTTGAAGCTTGAAAGCTGCTTCTTTCTCTTCTTTGATGGACGCTTAGAGGGAAGGAATAAAAAGAAGTTTCTGGTCTGAAGACTTCCAAAAACTGAGCTAATTACCCTTCAGTATAGGTGGGGAAATAGTTAGATTTGATCCAGTGCTTTGTTGTGTTGTGAGCTGAAAAGCTCCAAGTTCAGGATTATTTGGACTTGATAAAAGCAGATGAAGTGGAAGACGATTCACAGAGTGGGAATGGTGTCTTTTACAGTCTGCACAATTTGGGGGTGTCAGAAAACTCAGTGCCCCTGTGTACAGATCTTGCAGCTCTGTCTGTGTCACAGAGCTGTGTGTGACCTGTTGGGATTTTATTGTGCTTCCTGACTAACCTTTGGACTGAGGACTAGAATAAAATGTTTTACCCACAAGACTAATCTATCCATAAAGTTATGAACTACAGAAAATAGCAGGGTATATAATGAAAGTGTCTCCTCAACCATCACTTCAACGCTTCTGTGCATTAATGAGCATAATAGGTTTTGCATTTTTTAGTGGTGAAAAACAAATTTAACAAAAAAAACCCAACAACCAGCAACAGGGAAATGTGTTTCTCATGGAAGATAATATCCTCTGCTGTGTGCACTCTATTATTTCTCCTTTTCCTCTTTCCGTGAATATGCTGTAGGGAAATGTATCTTGAAACCATTGGCATTTTGTGATGAAAACTTGTATGTGCTGCATAACATACCTCAGAAACAGCATTTCCTAGCACTAATTTCACTTGCAAGCTCTTTAAAATGAGTTGCTTTTTCTCCCTTAATGAGAATTTCTGCCTGATTTTTAGTGATTAAATTGATGTTTAAGGCTTCAGTTCAAAGTTTATGAAGATGTACATCTATTAATGAATGATTGTGTCTTCTTCCCCATGCAAATTTTAGATTTAACCTTTTTCTTTTTCTCCTTTCTTTTAATGTATATGCACAAAGAACACTGAAGCCTTGTCTGAAACTGAGCCAGATTCACTGCTGTGGCCGACAGGCTTGTTAGAGTTGTATCAGCAGAAGGTATTTTGGTGGCAGTTTACAGCAATCCATTGAACAAGCCGAGCTGTACCCGACACAGACTGTTTCGATAGTAGAACAGCAATGCTGGCAAAGCTCTAGCATAGATGCTGTTTTCTTACAAAGTAACTTCTCTCACCCTGATGACCACTGCGTAGCCTTGGTGACACAGCTCTGTAGGGACCAGGCAATTGGGCTGTGGTTTGTCTGGGAGATTCCTGGCATGTCATACTAGTCCTTATGTCAAAGTTGGCTGATCTGAAATAGCAGACCTGTCTCCTTTCTGGCCTGCTAAAGGACTTGCTGGAATAATGGTGTCACGTATTAACCACTTGGCTGCGTCCACTGCTTTTGCATGTAGTGGGCATTTTAAGCTTAGGCTCTGTCCTTTATATCCAGTTCCGATATAATGGTACTTATTTCCTTTTTCAAAATGTATTGATGTTTATCAGTGAAGAGCATCGCTAAGCTTACAATACTGCTGCTTGTTTTTTGTTAAGATACTTACCTTTTTTGTACTGGTTTGCCTATCCAGGTTAAGTTTGTAGCTCAAAATATTAAGGCTCAAAATTGTGATGGTTTTAAGGTCCCCTTACCTCCCTTGGTCTTTGTAGTGCAAGTGGAATGGCAGACAGGGCCATCAGGGTGTCACTGCAATGTGTGTTTGTATTTTGCACATGTTATAAATCCGTTCACTTCTTTTGCCTTTTCTGTTAAAACATAAACCTAACCTAAGCTCTTGCCTTAAACTCAGCCACAACAGATGGTTCCCTTCAGAATTTCCTTTGGTTTTCTATTAACAGATTTGCATCGTACTGTATGTTCAGATCCTAACTAATAGGCTCCAACTGATCTGATAGCCAAAGTGGAGTCAGCAAAGTCCTAAAACCTTATACCTTGCTAAGTATGAATTATTCTCTTTATCGTCCCTGTGCTTCAGGAGGTATCTAGTGTCCTAAAGGCTTCTGATGTTACTTTAGCAGTTGTCTGGGTTGTGTAAAGAAGCCGGCAGATTTAAATATCACTAGGCATCACTAGAAACCAAAGTATTAGGATGACTTTCCTTTGCAGTTAAAAAGGGTCCGGTCTTGCTCTCCAGCTGAGCTAGATGCTTTGACGTTGCTTTCAGTAAAATGAGAATGCAGTTACTGCTCTTAGATCCCATGGCTGCCTGGCACACGGTGAGTACGGCAAGACTGGGCTTCACTGTACAACCTGATGTTCATTGCAGACATTTTTTTTTAAATATTTTTTATTTATCTATTTATTTAGGTAGTCTGTCCCCTGTATCCTGTGTTTAGGAGTGACCTGTGGCAGATGCTGAGGGAAGAGTACAGAAAAGCAGAGAAAATATATTGAGCTGTTCTCCTGTGGAATTCTGCTTGTAACCTTAAGCTGATGTGTCCTCTTAGCCTTTATTTCCTGCGTTCACACGGGTTCCACAGGTGAGGATCTTCTTTTATTCTGTGGTACTGTAGCTTCTTTGAAAGTGTTTGAGGCACTTTGCAAAACTAGTTGTGGGACTCCAAGTGGACTTAGCACTTGGATCTTCTTGTCCACTTGCTTCAGAGAACGTTGAAGAACTCTACATAGATTTGCAAGAATTTTCTTACAAAAGCTGCACTAACGTATCTTATGACTGCCAGTTCTGTTCCTTGTTACAATTTTCCATCTGTTTGTTTGGAACACGCTAGGATTGCTTGTCTGTAGTTTCCTATCTGTCTTCCTGATTTCTGAAGACAACTCATGGTCAAAGTACTCCACAGGGAACAAGGACACTGTCGGTTGAGAATCTGCTGAGTAGTTCCTCTGGCTCAGTCTGGTGTTCCAACGACAACACAAGCAAATTTCTTGCTTTTCTGCTGGCAGTGCAAGAGTGTGTCCTGTGACAGCTGCGCGCTCTCGCTGCCCCCCTGGGAAGGTGCCATGGAAGGCAGGAGATGCTGGTTCACGGCCCATTTCTGCACATCTGTTCTGCACATCCACCATGGAGCCTGTGCTACAGTCAGCCGTGATAAAAGTCACCGTCTTTGCTTCCACTGTGACAGTGAAACGCCATCCTTGTGGTGGTCAAAGGGTATCATTTGACATTTATTGTTTTGTTGTAATTTTTGGTGTAGAAAACATTTAACAATCTCGTGGTTTTAATGGCATTCAGCATAAGCAGAGCCATTTTAGAGCCATCTTACAAAACATCTTTTGAGTTTTATGCTTGTGATACACAAGGTGTGCTTGCAGTAGGCAGCTGGAGACTAGAAGTGATCAGTATTACCCGATGGACCAGGAAAGGTGAGGTATTGGTACCGGAAGGGTTTCTGTACTTCTCTTTTGCACTACATTTTCTTGGCTTACAAGCACTCTTTCACTATTTAACTGTTTCTTTATGGCTTTTTTATCCCTAAGCTATTTTTTAAATTGAACTAGATAGTATGTATCTCCTTGCGTCACAATAATTAACTTGGGAGGTGATTATCAGAATTTTTCAAAGAGCTTTTGTGGCACATGTGATAGATTTGTAGAATATTGAGAAGAAACTTCTACAGGACAGCGATTGCTGTTGAGCCACAGCTTTGCACTGTCAGCTCCAGCCTGACTTTGATCTTCGTACCCCAGGGGAATACAGCTAGATGACTCAGACCGTTTTATTCCTTGCTCCTTAGATTCCCCTCACCCCATCCCCCAATGTTCTTCCAGCTGTTTTTATATTATTGTGTTCTTGCCTCCTTAGAGCTATTTTGGATAAAAATCACTTAGTTTCCTGTGAAGGCTGCCTGAGAAGTACCACGGGACAAGACCCAGGTAAGCACCTCCTGCAGAATTTTAGAATTTACACTCCTGTTCATGCCTATGTGTATGTAATATATGAAATTGCCATTTTGTGTTCTACTGCCTAGAGCCAGGAGTAGCTGTCAGCAGACCTGAATCTCTTCTAAAATCAAGTGCTAAGGCTGTAACTTGGTCTTTCTTAACCTCCCCTTTCCTCAGTTTCCTTTCCCAAGAATAAACAGTATTAACATGGTTTTTCTGAGGTGCTTTAACACACTGGACGGAAGGTTTTGCATCAGGTTTTTGCTCTGCATGGGCATGCTGTTGGCTGGGCATCCTGCAACCATTGTGCCAAAATAACAGAAAGCAATGGTTGTATTTTTCTGTTCTTAGTTGCAGAGATATTTTATCATTCTCAATTCCACTTGCACATATCATGGCGTAAGAGCTATGGTTCTTGGAGATGAAAAATAGCTACTCCGATGAAGCCAAGCATAAAAGCATAAGGTATGCAGGGAGTTCAGAACTAAAGTAACATAGATCTTAAAACTGCTGATGTCTGTAAACACTGTTTTGCAACAGTTTTTAATATGTGAAATGATGCGCGCTGAAGATCGTGAATCGATCAAATTGCAGTGTTGAGTGTAAGATGACAGCATGAACTAGAGCACGGCAGCAGTGCCTAGTTTGTACTACTTATCTCTGGTCTGACAGCATTTTCTATCATAAATCTGTTTGTTTTATAACTAGGCCATAAAACCTTACTTCAGGCTGAAATGCAGCAGGGTATGCTGTAGTTCAAAAATCATGCTTTTGTAGAAAAACACATCAGTAATTTGTAAATTAAAATTGCAGCACTTTAAAAATTATTTACATTTCTCTTACACTCTTACAACTTCTCCTTCTTGGACTGGATTTATATTCCATATAAGTCTGTGTGATCAATGCTGTTTAAAACCTGACACCTCCTTGGCTTCATCAAATCCCTTTTGCAGTGAGTTTGATATATACAGGTGTGACTTACTCTTAGAAAATACTCCTTCATACTTTCTGTGATTAGATGGGGACCTTGCTGGAACTCCACAGGAAGATGATGAGAGAAGTGAGTTTTGGGTAAAAGACTGGTTGTATATAAGGGTAACAAGAATACATGGTTGTTCCTAACAGAAGCTGGAGAAGGAGTATTCACAATCCTTACCTTCATTCTGTTAGAAGTTAGGAGACCAAATGTCAGCTTATCTCATGTTTGGTCTTCACATTCTTAGTGCTTCATCTGATCTACATGATATCGGCCAGTCTTGCAGAAGGGAACAAGCTGGTGGAGCACAACGGAGTCTGGCAAGTCCCCATGTTTCTACTGAACACTAAAAGTAGGTCAGTGTAATCTATTTTAAAATTATCTGGTTTTAACAATAACGTGACTAAACACTTAGCATGCACAGCCCTCAATTAATGGAAAAACTAAGAACTCTATTTTAGAATCACAAGATATTTTTATTATTATATCACTAATAAAATAACAAAAGGATGGTGGCATCAGAGGACCTAATTGGATCTGTACAATCTCTTGCAGTCACATTAGAAATGATCTGTAAATCAATTTGACAGAGTTCATCAATTTGAGCAATATATGCTGCATACACGCCCCAGTACACATGCTGAAAGGGATGTTCAAATTGCCATTAGTTCAAATTCCATTCTGTTTGTGTAGAATGTTGTGAAATCAAGTGGAAGGAATAAAACACAGTCAGTGAAAGGGCAGAGTTAAACACCAGCTGACACGAGACCAGTTACAAGCAATTGGCAATGGTAGAGCTTTGCATTCAGTTTGGATGCTGAGCTGTGTGTACCAGGAGGAATACCAAAAGAAAACTTTTAAGGCAAAACAGGTTATAGTTTCTTGCTCCTTGAAAGTGGGGAGGGCTGCAGCAAGGAGAGTGGCTCCTGGAGGCCTGTGGCTTGGCTCTGTGTGGTGTTACAGGAGTGCCAATGTTATGCCCCTGACAGGGCAGTTCACTTTGTCCCCAGAGATCTGGGGCATCTGTAGGGTAGCTGCAGCTATTGCTATCCAGTTTTGGAAAGAGGAAGACCATGGGTTTAAATGATAGTGAGTCTGGTCCCAGTTCTAGTGTCGCCTCTGAGGTTCAGCTTCCTGGATTTAGATGTTTTAAGGTAGTATCTGTGTTCTAATGAGACGCCTGTTGTCACCAGAGGTATAATGTTTCATGCAGTAATTATGCTACTGATTACTTTGAAGAAATTAGAGATGTAATATTTGTGAGGCAAAAGGAAAAATAATACTGTAACTGAACCCTTCTTTATTCACAAGCCAAATGTGACCCGGTAATTCACACTGTGAGGTTCCCTATACAGCGCTAGCACTGTCCCCTTGCTTTGCAGGGACTCACCATGCACATGTGCTTCATGAAAACACTGCCGAGTGTAACTTTGCTCTTTCCAAAGGGACAGTTTTGTACTTGTGGAACTCTTTTCACCTCCCAGCTTCAGTGCCAGGATGAGTGATGATCCAGAGATCAGTGATGATCTTGGAACAATGGAAGGCAGCGATTTTGCAGGTGCAGTGCTGTAATCTTTCTGGCTAGTATGGCTGGTGTGATCGTACCTGGTAGCATAACTTCTCCATTTCAGAAATTTGGTCGTGTTCTTCTGAACAGTTGTTGCCTGGTCTGTAGTCTGTTGCCTCAGGAGGGTTGCTCCTTCAGCCTCTTGCAGGACTACAAGAGGCAAAAACAGAACACAAGCCCTCCAGCCTTAGCTGGTTTCTTCTTCACTTAAAACATGCTGCTATACACAGTGATTTTTTTTGGACAAACTTTGGCCTCCTTCCTCCCACCCCTAATTAAAAAACAGCAGCTTGATAGCACAACAGCAAATGCACATTAATATCAAACAGAATTTTCACTACGGTTCTCATATTAACATGAGATGCCAGCATGTAAAGTTAGCTAGATCTGCACATGGGACCATTCTTGCTGTTAAAGGCTTTAGGCTGGAATGGAGCCCCAAATTTTTAAAAGAAATGCAACATTTCCAGATCAAATATTAATTACATGCTATATAGAATAATATTTTCCAAACAAATTTAATAAATAAAAAGCTAGGCCTTCCAAACCATCAGCAATATTAATTTTGGATTTGAAAGATTATGAAAGATAAACAACCACATAACTGTGAATTAGAAAAATACTGGCCTAGGTTGCATAAAAACCTCCATTAAATAAATACTGTAAGTTTTCACTATGAAAATTCACTGGCATTGTACTTTAAAAAACCATAATGAATTACCCATCCCGTTAATGATACTCAAGTTGTTTTTCACAAATCACACACATATACAGGAAGTCAGGTGGCCAAAAAAAGGCTATATGCTGGATAAATACACAGTTTGACAGAAAGTACTCTCAATATGCTCCACTCCTTTGTCGTAACTCCCTGACTGGTGTTGCAGCAATCAGCTGCAAATCCCATTACCCTCCTCTCAGTTGCCTTGCTGCCCCAGAAGGTCCAACACGCCGAAGGCTGACACAGTGGGTGACTGTGATTGCGGTCTTGTGCATTCATCCCTCAGACCACCGGTTTAATCTCAGGATGATTTACAGTGAGTGGTTCTGGTTTCCAGTCTGGTTGGAAAAAGTGAATATTGAATGTCCGTGCCCAGTTCTCAAAGACTCGTTTCTCTGTGATGAAGCGATGGTGGCTGCCCTTCCGTCCCCGCTCGTGTGAAATGTACATTGTGCATTCGTCAGGTCCCAGAGGTTCATAATAATGATAAGGTACTGAAAGATGATTAGGATCCCTGTGGAAGAAAAGAAAATAGATGGAAGCCTGAGATGTTCTTTTTTACTGATTGAAAAGATGCTATCTTTAATAGGCTGATGCGCTCAAATCCACTTTTTCACTTTTCCACTTTTCCAG
The DNA here is from genome assembly GCA_013398125.1 of Aegotheles bennettii. Taxonomy (NCBI): domain Eukaryota; kingdom Metazoa; phylum Chordata; class Aves; order Caprimulgiformes; family Aegothelidae; genus Aegotheles; species Aegotheles bennettii. The sequence continues at coordinate 879,108 of VZRW01008816.1, forward strand.
TTAAACAGAATTTCTAGGTAGCTGTATTCTTCTTGCATATTTAATACATCAGAATGGGGCAAAGGTGTTTTCTTTGCTCTTTCTATTGCTTTCCAATCTCCTCCTCCCAGTTTATTAAATAAAGGACAGTAGTAGCTCAAGAACAAGGGAGAGTGCTGCAGGGCTACGCTGAAATTTGAAGCAAACTGCTTAGAAGAGATTTGTATCTAGATTGTGATTTGTAAAAAGCCTTGCGGAGGTATTTACTGAGCTGGGGGAACAAAGAGAAGGGGAAGAGAAGAGGGGAGGTTGTTGTCTGTGTCCTATCAGAGCAACTGAATATTCCCAGCGTGGTGCACAAGGGTCTGAGTGCATGTCTTCAATGAGAGCCGCTCTGCATGCCAGGTCAGTGGTACAGCCTGCTGTTGTTGAGTTTATTAATCAAAAATCTGATGCACAAATGAGTTCTTTTTTATTTTACAATGGCAACTTTCATTTATCTAAGCTAAAAGTGAACACCATTCATGCATAGCATCCTTCTGACCTTGTGGGCCCATGGGCATTAACCAGCAGGAGCCGCGGTACTCGCGTGGTGACACACAGGGTACGCCAGGGACCAGTTAGATATTTAGAATAAAGTTCATTTTAGCAGTTCTAACCTCAATGTTTTGCTGTCACATTCTGTAAAAGACACATTTTTATTATACTTACAATAAGCCAGAGTGATTCATCCTCCTTTTGTTTCATTCTCTACAATAAACTGCACCCATTATGTTTTTACTTTGCACACAGGCACCTTGGGCTGACAGGAACTCATACAACAGTCCCTCCCTCTCTTAAATTTGAAGAGAGACAGCTGTCCCACACAGAACAACCCAATTGTACCGATCTCCACAGTTGCTACCAACAGTGGCAGAAAAGTCAATCCAAATATTGCCATTTAGTGAAGCCTTGGAACTGCTCCATGTTAAAGCCTGAGCTGAACAGGGCCCTAGTACAGAGCAAGAAATCTCCTGCCAATTCAGGGCTGTCAGCTCTAATATAGAGTTGATTATTTTCATTTTGAAGAGCTAATATTTAAGCTCACTTTCAATTGAATGCATCCACAATCTGTCAGTATTCTGTCCTGGTCATTATTTTTACTGTGTAATTCTGTCACCCACGCAATTCCCTAATTTTTCTTGTTTTACCATTATCCATATTGTATATGCAGTGGTAATGTATGATATTGCTGCTGCTTTCCATTTGTACCTTAGATTAACGTTTTAATTCAATCAATCTAGCTTGCTGGTAACACAAGACGGTGATCAATCTTACAAGACCAGAATAACAATAAAATTACATTTCTAGAATAAGATGGATTTTAAATTTACTGTATGTTTTCTCACCAGAATACATAAGATTGTGAAAAGAAATCCTTTAGTACTTCACCCACAGAAAACATTTTGTAATGTAAAAAGTACCCTTCAATTAGAAATTTAGTATCCTTTTTTTAACTACAACTATTAGATCTCAATCTTCAATTAATTTTTCACGTACTTTTTTGATACATTGGACCTCTTATTATAATCTCTCAAATGAATCATTTGTATGGTTACTGTAAAGCTAACGGGATACATTTAAATGTGATTTATTTTTTCTTAAGAACTACTAAACAAATAGGCCTCTGCCTCTCAGTTAGATTGCTCTTTTTGTCTGCACTGAAGCTGGATTTTACTCTTGTGTTCTCAAGGGTAAACCGGTATTGCTGGGTGGATATTTACTGCTTTAAAGTTAGGATTAATAAAGCTGAAATCATATCTCCAACAGACTTTGAATAAATGCAGTCACAGTGGAAATCAGTTAACTGCTCGGGGCCCAGTGCTGCAGAGGGAGCTGGTACGTGCCAGGGTTACGCTCTTCTGTTATCTCCTTGAAGCAGTGTTTTGAAGCTTGTACCTCCCAGTAACTGCTCTGTCTCTCACCAGTATTGTACCAGTGGGTATTTTAGCAATGGATTTCCCTTTTGCAGGCAGGGATTCTACATTATGTCAAAGCTCTGAAGCTAACACCAGGGTATCCTAAGTGGACACCCTCAGCTCCAGGCTGTAACGGGTCACTGTACAATGTCCCATCAGAAGCAGTCCAGAAACATCTGCAGCACAGGGCTTGACAGGCGCAAGAGGCAGAGGAGTCTGGGCGCCCTGTTGGGTTCAGGCATCCCCTGATAGGTGCTGTGAAGGCTTGTGTGCAGGTCTAGTCGCTGAACTGGAGGAGAGTTCAATGCAGAAATGAAAATGCTGGTGGCTTTGGACCTCTTCAAGACTGCTCGGCAGCTGACTGAAGCTTTCAGGCTAGATTCCAATGTTGTATTTTGGATTTGGGAACACTGAAAGGCAGTTAGGTACCTAGGATGTTCTGGCTGAAGTCCTTCTCCTTTTGTGGGAGTTCTGGATTCTCCTAGATTCCATGCTAGTAAGGGTTGAATTTGGTTTGAGTAACTACACCATAACCCTATTAAGTGTACTGTGTTATCTTCTAACTGCAATTAGCTTGTGTCACCAGCAAAGGAAATGCATGAGTAATTTCTATACGGAAATTGCTTGCCACCTCATTTATTAACATTAAAACAGATGCTGTTTTATCACTGACTGATACTGGACATTAATCAGTATTTTGTCAGACTTTGCATGCATATTAATGCCACAGCTGGGAAGGATCTAGGGAAGTTCCTCTGTAAAACATACTATGCTTCCTGCCTAATAGCCTGCCAGCACAGCAGCCGTGGAAGTGCTTGTACCCAATGTCAGTCTTCTTCTGTTTGCCACTTCAGTGCACATTTTCCCACAGATGGTATCCTCCCACAGTGAAAGCTGAAAATACAGCAAACAGTGTTTGCCTCAAAAGAAACAAGGCAGAAAAAACAAGGCCATCCTTTATCACATTCTGGTCAACCTCTTCCTTAGCCAATGAAGAGCTGTTATAAATCAACCCACTAAAGCTGTATGTACTCACCTTCTTTGTAAAATAATTCATATTTTGAAGGGTGACTAAAGTGTCATTAACATGGTGAGTGATGGGCGAGGTGCTGTGCCAGGGCTATGAAGATTTCTAAATAATTGTTTTGCCTTCTATTCCCAGGATCCCATTTCCTCAACCTCACTGTTTTCCAACCCATTTATGCATTTTGTTATTAAGTTATTTAGGTCATGAGTAGAGATCCAGGCACATGGGTCAAAGGGTGTGACTGTCTCCCATACAGTTTACAGTCCTGCAAGCATCCTTTCTTCCATCAAGCCCCTCAGAAGCCCCAGGAGACGTAAGTAGCAACAACCGCTTCTTTGCACTTGATTTAAAGCAATTGAAAGTGGAGAGAGGGAGGTAAGAAAACACTACATTAAAAGCTGTACCCAAAGGAATAAATTGAAGGATTTCAAGTGCCAGTTTTAAGGCAAATTGGCACGTATGGGAAATGGCCTGGCAGTTAAATGAGAATTCTTATGGGAAAATGATCTGGCTCCATCATTGGAGCAAAAATGACTCAGTTAGTTAAAATAAGGCTCAGAATTAAGCTCTAAGTTTCTGTAAGTTCCAGAAGGCCCACAAAGAGGAAGGGGGTTAAAAAGGGGTCTTCTTACTGACACCCCGAGTTTTCCTTGTGTGCATGAGTACCCAGAGGTATCTGCAAGGAACCAACCTCTCACTGCTGCAGATGGACTCCAATGGACAGGGACTGGAGTTACTATGCACTGCATTAAGCTTGTCATCCTTCCCACTGATGCGGGCCAGCTGCAAAGGAAAGCAGCAGCACTGCAGCGCCTTCAGGAATTGTGGTGCTGTCTGTGCAGCACGAGCTGGCTGCTGTAGGGAGGCAAGAGGAAAATCCTTCATGTCCCAGCTCAGGAGTGCGTCCTGTGCATGGCAGTCTGCCAAAGGGGGCTCAGAGAGGGAAATGCTTCCCACCCGGGGTGCGAGTTTGCCCAGCAAAGGCTAGGATTGGATCCCTGGGCACCACAAAAAATACAGCAAGGTGGCTTGTCTGTCTTGTGACAGAAGAGTGAGGTGCACACACTGGCCAAAATCTTTGCAGTGTGCATGGAAGCACAAGCTTTTATCTTATTCTAGAATGTGCAAGTCAGGTGTAGTTAACAGCATGAGTGCAGTATCAAAGCCATTAACCCTTACTACAGCACAAATCTGTAGCAAAGTAAGGGATTCAGGATTATGTACAGCTTTGCTGTAAAGTACTAGAAATTTATAATAATCAGGTCACCAATTCCAGTTCAGCTATAAAAATCAATGTCGAGTGACAGTAAATAGAAATGAACCTAAAACACGTTGTTGCAATTAATAGTGACAAATCTTTTAGCCTGTACTCCAGGCTCCTTCACTAGACTATTTTTCCTGCATGGGTGGGAAGCAATTTGGTTAATGATCTTAAGCTAATAATTTGTAGCAGAATCAACAGTATGATATTCATGATACCTTTGAGATGTCCTTCACATTACAGATGTGATACTAATTTAGTTCCATGACAGTGATCACCCACGCTCATTACTTACTCCATAAATTAATACTTAAAAAATAATGGGTATCTGCTGAAGTTCTAAATTTGGTGATATTAACTCTGAACAGAAATGAGAGGTGGTTTGGGGTTTTTTTTAATCTTAATGATTATTTAGTTGCACAGCAACTGAAGTGGCTGTGCCATCTTGCACACATGAGGTAGGCAGGGTGGGGGTTTTTTTTTTGTTTTTCTTTTTTAAATGGTAGATTGGTATTTTGTCTGTCAGAAAACCAGGAAATATGGCTTATAATTACAGAATGTTTCTTTATTTCTGCTGTTCTATTTTTTCGTCTTACTACTTTGAAATGAAGCACTGTTTAACTTCTTAATAAGTGGCTGAAGAGCAAACTAAGAAGGTTAACTATATTTATGGCAAGAGGTTCCTCTCATAGATCTTAATGGATAGCTTCTTCCAGGCATGGCAACTACAGTTTTTCTCATCATCATCTGGGGAATAAACCTGAAGTAAAAACACTTTATATACTTTTGATTAAGAAATGACCTTTTCCCTTTTTACAACCAGGTAAGTGTACATTTATGTTAAGATTTTTTTATGCAGGCTGTAAGCATTATTGCATCTATCAATGGTAGGATTGATTTACAGCCTTTTCTGTGTTATAATTTAATATTAAATCCATTTGAAGTCAGTGTATCAATTCCATGAAAGCCTTTCATCTGGTCACAGTGACAGTTTTAGCCTCTCCTAAAAACTGATGTGGTTTTTTTTAATTAAGTATATGTATCTAAACTAATCCCACTTTGCCTGAAAAGTTAGGATTGAGCATTGCTTTACAGTGAATTGCTGTCTTCTTCATTTTTAGATCATCAGTTTATTTAAGAATTACTTCCATGTGCCACTGGAATACAACCACTTCTGGAGTAAGACAGAGCAGGCACTTAGAGAAACCAAAGAAGTGTGTCTTGGCCAACTGAAATGACAGGGGACTGAAATGCTGTGCCGTGGAAGGTATTTATGTTGTTTGGAATATCTGGCCTAGTTTGTTATTTCCCTTGGAGAATTCATGATGAAATCTGGCAGTACATCACAGCATTTATCATCAGTGTTTTGCTATAATTCATAGAAATTTTTACAAAGTGGAATTTAGTGTTGACATTTTATATTGTAATTTCTTTAGGGATTTCTGCTGTGTGTCCAGGACAAATGCAGATTCCCAAATGATCTTTTTCAGTGCTCAGAAGAAAGTCAGAGCAGTCCTGTTCTTTGATAGATGAGCTAACCTGTCACTGCAGCCTTGCTCCCCTTGCCCCTGAAAGGCATCTTGAATTAGTCAATGAACCAGACTTCAGTGAAACCACTAAATTTGCAACAGAGAATTCAAACAAGTATTTCTTACGGGAAGGGATTCAGGAGCAGGAGATGAAACATTACACTGAAGCCACTGTTCCAGACTGCCAGCACCAGCTCTGTGTGTTGCTGGGTCACCGAACAGTGCAAACAGCATCAGGACTAGGTTTGCATAACCATGTTCTTCTGAAAGGCCAAGTGCAAGGCCTAGGAGGGGATGGGCAGGTGATACTTAAGTCAGCATAAAGATTGCTGGTGTAAAACGGATTTGTATGAATTTATACTGGATCAGTGCTTTGCATCATGTAGCTAACGTGATTTTGGTCCAGTACCAGAAGTCCTGAGGACTGGTTCCCTCCATCACTGATCCATAGTAGGAAACCTTGAGCAGCACCTCGGGCCCGAGTCCTGAACACGGCTGGAGGCACAACACTGCCATAAAAGTACATGTGCTGTTACTTCACACAACAGCACGAAGGGGTCACATAGCTTCCCTGACAGAATTCCTGTGCTGCTTCTACCACTTACAGCCCACACCCTGTGTGACCAAAATGGCTGATTACAGGACTCATCACCTATTCTGCAGGGCCAAATCCTGAGGTGTTTTGTGGTGGGGATTATTTAGGAAGATAGTTTACTGGAAAATTGTGATTTATAGTCATATAAATGAGGTACAACAACCTTAATTTGAGCTGTGTAGAAAGTTCACTTAAGAAACTTGTCACTGTGAGAACTCCGTTCCCCTATTAACTGGGGGGAAACTTTAAAAGCAAATTGAAAGTAATGTTTTCCAGTAGTCCTTTCTTCAGATTAATTTCATGCCAATTATTGCATTACTTTTAGCTGATAAATATTCAGAGACTAAAAGAAACCAACAAGATGGATTAATTCTCCCCCACTACAAACAAAATTTAAAAATATTTTATATAACATAATTAAATGCTGTGTGCTGTTTTCAGAATGAGATCTCGGGACATGTTAATTAATTGCTTTAAGAGGACTGAAGACAAGTTGCAGAGAAAAAGATTTAAAAGATTCAGATATTTATCTGTAACATTCAACCTTGTTGGCTAATAATGGTTCCAAAATAAATCCTACCTGCAGAAATCCGGTGGCACCATGCCATAAACATTTATCCTGTCACAGAGCTCTAATGCGATAGTCATTGTGAACCAGCCCGTGCTAAGCCAAGTGTTGGAGATCTTCCTGAAAGCAAAAACATAATTAAGGTTCTAAGCTGACAAATAATTCTTGAGATATCTGAAGCAATTTCTGGTACTTTTTTTTTCACTCTTGTGAAAGGTAATGAAAATTGGGCAACCAAGACTACTTTGCTCATTCATCTTTTAATGATTTTGCTAGTGTCTTCTGTCAGTAGACTAATCTATGCAGAAACTGCCCTTGCTGTAATTAATTTTGGGCACAGCAATGTTAATATTTAGTTGACCTTTTGGTAAGTTTACTTTAAGTGACTGAAACTTCATGTCCTATATTTATATTCTTCTGCTCGTAATCTATACACATCTATAAACACCTAATGGACCTTAAATGCTAAGTGTTCAGGAAAAGCCATCACGGGGGACGAAGAGGGCTGCTTAAAATGCTGCCTCCCACAGCACAGAGAGGAGCCTGTCTGCTGGAGTGAGATATGGCCTCAAGTGCTTGGTCTAACTATCTTTCCTCTCCCCTTGTCCATGATTTGGTTTCTAGAAGCTCCCAGACACAATTTTCCTGCTGGCAGGAAACTCTTAGCTGTAGCTATGCCTGTCCTGTTGCCAGGCATGAGGGAGTTCTTTAACCAAAAATGCCAGAAGGATGCTAGAGAGCTGAGGCAATTTGTCCTGGCCTTTGTGGGTCCCCTGGAAATGTATGAACTCCTGAAACATACATTTTCACTGTTCCTGACATACAGATTTCAGACTAAGCCAGTACTTGGAGAATAACATGATTTAAGCGTGTCATTAGTTCCAATTATGGGGCCTTGCTTATTTTCTGAATTTGCACTGAAGCTTGGGGGGGTGTGTGTGCAATTTGTCACTATGTCATAGTTGGGGCATGAGCTCAGCAGAGGCTTCGGGCACTGCAGCAATGCACAATAGTAAATAATAATTTTTAGCTCAAACTTATTAAGAAAGGGAAAGGTAGGGAAAAGCCTAAAAATTTGCTTTCCTGCCACCTGAGAGTTTCTGAACCTATGAATCACAAGGTAATTCAGGAACCTGTTAAGCCTGAGAGTACTTTGAAGCAGGTTGCTCAAGGCCACTTTTTTAGCTGCCTAAGACCTTACATTCCAAAACTGAGGGACCATAGCCGAAGTAGCTGGGCTTCGCACAGGTCAGGCACCTAGCTAGGCTGTCTGGGGGGTTAGTTTTCTTTCTGCTTACATACACTTATGCTGTAATTTAGTGTTTTCAATAAACAGAAGAATAACTGAATTTAAATAAACTAGCTTAAAAGCTAAACAGTTAATAAAGAATTTAAAACTTATTCAAGTACCACTTTGGCCTCTTTAAATACCATGTCTGTAGGATAGCAATACAGAAACAGGGTTACAGTGTCTTGCCTTTTCATAAAAGATCTGAACAAGAGTCCAACAAAAGAGTACTGTGTTTATACCTAATCAACTGTAATGAAAGAATATGAAGAACTGTCATGTGCTTATTAGGGGAAATTATCAGATATTCTTTTGTACGCTGAACTAACACACTGTGCTGATAATTCTGTAGTGCACACTAAATTACAATTAAAGGCCTTTCTGCTCCACCAAAATCTCATTTATAATCTCTATGGAAATACTCTTCCTGCAGTTATTTCATTTATGCTTCCTTTATTTAATTACTGTAATATTGGTTCTGAATCATATTTTCTTAATGTACCCTTATTCAATTATAAAGTTATTTTCAAGTACAGTTACTTTATAATACCAAGTTTATTGCTCTGCAGCCTTTGTCATTCACCATAGTATTTAACTGGCAATGTTTTCTGAAGGTTTCCCCTTCAGTTCAAAATCAGCTTTTTTTTTCCAAAAGCACTATACATCCAATTACCTTTTTTCTCATCATTTTCAGGACAGAAATGAATGGTTTGATTATTGTGCCCTTGCAATCAGGTCTCTCTCTCTCCCTCCTTTGTTTTTTGCAGGCACAATATTGAGAATATCGAGAGCTCAGCAGAAACCTCCCAGGGAACAGCAATATTCTGGGCTGTACAGTGTTCTGCTCCTGCCCCCTCAGACACATACATTTTCTTCCCTTACCAATTCCTTGCTACCCATGTTTCTTTTCATCTTCCATCTCTTTTTCTGTGCTGCCTATTCATTTATTTTCATCTCCCATTTTAATCTTCTTAGTCCTTCAAGTATGCTGTACGTGCCCTCTAAAGGGCCAGTTCATACAGGGTAGAGCCTGCAATTTCTTAAAAGCAACAGGACCTGTTCCTGAGGCTGAATTTTGCTAGCATCCACGTGCCCTTGATTCACACTGGGAGTTCAGGCTGCCCACGACTGAGTCCACTATAAACTTGTTATAATGTCATTAATGTCTCAATAATGTCATATAATGTCTCAAACGCCTTGAGAATATTTCAGGAGCCAAGACTGAGTGTGCTGGCTGTGCAGAAAAAGAAATACTTCCATCCCAGGCACAGCTGTGGGGCTCCTGCTCTGGACGGGTGATGCACAACCAGGGAGAGCAGCTTGCCTGAAACTGCACGGCAAGGGTCGGGAAGGGAATGGGAGCCTGGCTCCCCACGGCAGAACTAGCCAGACTGAAGCAGGGGAGGTAAACTGTTCCTTGAAACTGCAGCCTGCAAGTGGTTTCACGTTGAAATCCAGGCCAGGAGGGGGCAGTGTGCGTTCCTTGCGTACTGGATCTGACCCTGAGGGCTGGTGGTGCCCCATGTTACAGTGCAAGTGCAGCTTTGTTAACTTTAATGCCTTGGTAAACACAAACATACAGATAATTGTTTGCATGTTTCTTGAAGGGTTCAAATGTGTAATTCCCATAGATGATTATAACCTTCTCCCTCCACTCTACTCTGGGTTAGCAGACCTGGAGAAGACCCACAGCACATCAGAACTGGCAGGGTACCTCCTCGTTATTCCTCCTTCTTGTTCTGGCAGAGGCAGTCTCTGGCAGAGACACAAAACAATTTGGGGATGAAGAGAAAAAGACCTTTAATGGTAAGAAACTGACCAAGTTACTGTTTACCCTAGTGTTAGTGTGAGTCAATCAAGAACTTAGATACGTAGTTTGAGCCACTGTACCTGAACAGAGCTCTGTTAGCAAACCATGTGGGGACAACAGACAAAGGCAGCAAGTGTTAAGCAAAGATACAGTTGCCATCAGCTAAGAGGATACAGTGGTTCCTTCCAACACTGATTCTGCCTTTATACAGAAGTCCCTGTTCTCGAGTCCTCCCTGTCCATGAAAGGATTGAGCCCAGCTCCAAGCTCTGGTGTGTGTGTATAGTATTGGTGAAGTTAGAAAATTTCACCATGAGTTACTGCACGATAAACCTACCTCTTCATTTGTACCTAAGTGCCTGCTCCAGTTTTACAGCAGCATATTTAATATGTAAAAAAATAGTTCATTAAAAATAAACGTATTTCTTGCTAGGAAGTCTTCAGTTTAAATACCCATTTTCAAACATGATATGTGTAAATGCTCAAGTCCTGCAGTGGGTCACTTATTAAAAATTTGATTTGAAGATCAGCCTACAAGTCATAAACAGTCTCATAAAGATGTAACTATCATAATAACTTCCCTTTTCCCAGTTGGAAATATAAGATGAACTGTTCTGAAGCACCTAATGTATGACTAATGCTTATTTGTTTTACAAGAAGCTTTACAGCTGCAGTGTTCCAAAAACGCTTAAATTCAATAAACAGTGATTATAATTCACTGAATGGTGGCATTTCCTCTGTAAGAAAACATAACCTATCCATTCTGATTTTTCAGAATCAGGAAAAAGAACTTCAGGTATATTTCCCAAAGTGAGATTTAAACAGCTCCTGTCTCCTTGGCTGTATAAACAGTACATCCAGATTCTGGTGTTTGAAGTTGATGAGACAATACTTTATAGAAATTATTTTGATGGGTATTTTTTACTTACGTTACAAGTGATGCTATTTGGCATGCCACACCATATTACGACTCATGAGGCAGAGGATTTAATGGGTGTGATGGGCCCACTGAGCAGATCTGAAATTGGTGTACATAAACTACATCATTTTACTACTGTATGACATCCCCCAAATATATCCAGTAAGTTCTCACCTGTCTTTCCCAGTTTCTCGTTTAAAAAGGTCATCAAATTGAAGCATCTTGTGGCGAGAAATCATATATACTTTTAGTTGAGGCAGTATTTGATTCATCAGCTGCAGGTTATTATACACCAAGCCTTTCCCATCTCTCCTCATGTAGCTGCTGGGACCCCAGAAGATAAACACAGCACCATGGCTCATATTTAAGAGTTCATTGCGATTTCGCAAAATCCTCTGAATACTGGAGTGTGCAATGACTCGAAGGCTCGTTTTGTTTCCAACATCTTTCCCATAACCTCGCGTAGGTGCATCGTTCATTCGTATTACACACTCCGTCTCGTCAATCCTGTCACCTTGTTTGCTTCCCAGGAGGTGTCCGGAGCTGGTTACCAACGCACAACTCTTGCAATGCATTTTTAAAGGCTGCAAAGAGATACATACTTCAAAATTAATTGTAAACATCTTCCCATTCACTACATGATAACTGTATTTTACATGTACATGACACAATTTACAGCAAAAATCTCAGAGGACTTTAGATAAATCTCTCCCATCAGTCTTCCCAAATAACTGGGGACATTATCTGTACCTTTTCTAGATGGGGAAAATGTGGTAAAGGTGTATATTCCTAAAGGTTCCCCTGTGGAATTAAGTCCACTATTTAAATTCTTCTGTCCACTGCTGCCTCGTATACAATAATCACAACAGCTTGTATACTGTTCCCAGCTACTTAGGAATGTACTTCTTCCACTTGCCATAAATGAGCTATAATGGGAATATTTTTGATGCTGCTTCTTCCATTTTTTTTTTTGCAGGAAATAATTTCAAGTCCTCAAACAAAGGGCGCAAACTGGGTGGGTTTATAGCAATGATTAGAAGCTATGATTACACATAAGTAATTACACTTAGTATCAACTGCAAGTACACAGGAATCAAATGACTGAATCAGTGTGCTGTGAAGCACATCTTAAAACTCTGAAGCTAAGAAGACATGACCAAAGTTTGAGATACTCTCAATCCCGTTTGAAAACCCTTTGGCCTCTAGCAGTTGAAGAGATTTTACTTAAGTAACTTATTTTTAATTCTAAACACAACGTTTGCAGTCTGAGCTGATTTTCTATGAGAATAGCTAATGAATGATGAAGTAAGTGATTTTTAATTAAAGAAAGACAAAATGACTAACCTGTACAATTTGTGTAATGCTACCACCAGTAAGCTTTGTATCTCCAGCTTCCTCAAAGTTCCTTTTCTTTCACATACAGAGATCATAATCCAGAGCTAATGATATGGGTAGAAATGTTCATGCCTTTGTAAGCCAAGGTTCCTAATGCAGTATTTACATGCATTTTCCTTTAAGCTTTCATCTGCCACTTTGATGAATTACCCCACAAAAGGCTCGAAGGTGAACTAGCTGCTCCACCATCATGCTTGGGAAAGCAAGATGAAGTGCTAATGAGGTTAAAGGAAATGTAGTCAGCACCAATGTTCACTCACATGGGTTTGAATATCCACACAGCAAGACATTTTCACCTAAACAATCTCTGCTGGTTTCTGGCCTACTGAGCTAAAACTCGCCTGTTTCTTTTAAAAGTCTGCCAGGGAATCCATCAGTTGTTAGGAAACAAGGGCAACTATCAGTGAAGGTGTGGAAACTTGGGCAGGGGGGTAAAGGAGGGGATGTCAGCGGAAACTTGGGCAGGGGGGTAAAGGAGGGGATGTCAGCATTTCCTAGATGATAAACATTAACACGTCCGAAACATCTGTCCCAGAGCTTGTTTGAAAACTGCTCCTTGTGGGGAAAAGTCTTTAGACTGAAACATTCTGGTATTGCTCAGCTACTTCTTGAATGATGCATGGGGGCTGAGCCCGTGCAGCCGCTCCGGGCAAGTCATTTTCACTTCCCTCACTTCGATTCTTTCAGCTGAAATCTGCAAAACTCGCACCTGAAAATTGTCAAAGGAATTCACAGCCAACAGCCACAACATTCTCTACCAGCTGTTTATAATGCTTTGACAACATTGAAAGCAAGGGGGGAAAAAGCTATTGACTGTAATATCATCTCATTGGGAGGCAGCAGTTGCACCAGGGATGTCATCTACTTAAGCAATAATAATGGAGGCACAAGGCAGTTCTTTAGGATTGATGACCAGCTGGGAAAAGTTGATGGCCTGAGAATAACCAGGGGCCATTAAGCCAGAAGACCATTAACTCCACAGAAAAAGCTCTCTGTTACGGTAATTATTACAGTGATATTTGTTGGGAGAGGGGAAAAAAAAATATACCCAAAAAACCCCAAATGCACAACATACAAGTTCATTATAGTTTAGGTAGGCAATGCAACCCTTATTTCATGAGCCTTGCTTCAAAATGCCCAAAAAAGGGATAGGGGGAGAGATAGGTGAGTTTTATTGCATCTCTGTTAATTACCTTGAAACGTAACATATCACGCACGGAAAAGCTGCTGACATTTAACTGTACCCATTGTCAAGAAGCAGTCACAGTCTTATGTGTACCTGAACTACATGTACAGCACCTGGCACACCATGGCAGGGAATGTGGCTGCTTCTACATCACAAGTCAGTCCTATCAATACTGAAGGCACCCAGACAGTGACCAAGCCAAGTACCAGCCAAATAACTTGCCCAAATTACCTCTCAGTTCCAGGCACCTAAAAATACATATGGGGAGCGGGAGAGAAGAGGTTGCAAGACATCAAGCTCACAGTGCCAGAAGCCCAGAAGATGACAAAATCAACTGCTGCTTTTCTGGGATAGATGGGCTATCCCAAGGGAATGAAGGGAGCAGGTGAAGCTTGCGAGGTTCTGGTAAAGCCCTTAACAGCACCTTAGTGGCCATAACAAACGAGTGCAGCTTTGCACTGCTATGAGTATCACAGACCAAACTGACTCCTGGCAACTTTCTCTTACATAGCTTATAGTACCATTGCTGTATCATACATGTCTGATTTTTTTTTAATACCAACAACACACAAACAGAAACAAAGAACAATGCCACAGTTGTTTCTGTATTTCCCAATCTGAGGCAATCTGCTCTGTTATTGACTTGAAAATCTATGTTGTCCAATGATAGAAAAATGTTAGTTTCAGACACTTTATTGCTTGAAAAAAATCAATGGATAAATGTTATTTCTGATTCAAATGTTACTCAGATATAATTATTTTCTTTCTGATGAAATCAAATGATCAATTTTTTTTTTTGCTTATAGAAGTCTTTTGGTTTTAAAGCCAAGATTTAGAAAACAAGACAATTCCCTCCAGCAAAACCAGGAAGACTGGAAAAGACACTTTTTCCTGTACTGAGCACTTAATGAGCTACTTTCAAGACTCCTGGGTTCAGATCACTCCTCAATCAGCAGTATAAAAGCTTCCCTTGCAATAATAAATAATAAATAATAATAATAAAAGAGTGTTTTATCTAGGCAATGATGAACCAGTCAACAAAATAACCAAAAAAACCCCACAAAAGCCAAAAGAAGCAGCATTAAGCATTCCTCATGGATGCATCTGGAAATATTACAGATGTCTTCAAAAAGTGTATTGGGAGAGAGAGTGGGAGAGACCGAGAAAGGTTAAAGAATATCCAAATTCCTTTTCAATGAATGACCTTTAACTAAGCATTTGAGACTGAAAGTGTAAAATATCAATAAGGTACTTGACAGCTATGTTTTCCTCTGCACTGCAACACCTCTACAACATTTTCAAGTTCAAGAAGCGTTTGGATGATGCTCTCAGGCACATGGTGTGACTCTTGGGGTGCACGACACAGTGAGGGGAGTTGGACTCGATGATCCTGATGGATCCCTTCCAACTCAGCACTTTCTATGATTCATTCTGATTTTGTTAGCCAGTGCCAGCATGTTTGTCTTCTGTCTGATCTAGAATGAAAAGCTATAGGGAGTCTTCAGTCTGTATTAACTACCTGAACTGAACCAACAGCCTCCTCTGCAAGAGCTCCCAAACCGACTGCTAAAGTAAAAGCAGTGATAGAAATAAGAAGACTGATATACAGGAAAGCAAAACCATTTCCATTTTCAATTCCATCAATTCAGTATAGGGCTATAATGGCTGACAAAGCACACATAAACACTACAAGCAACAGTCTTACTAGGTCAGGAGAAAATGAGCTTATTCCAGAGCAGCCTCTCTCTTTTTGATATAAAGCAGATAATTCCATTGGTAGGAGTTTCACCTAGTGCCCATGGTACCTGGCTGAAGCACAACAGCTAGCTTGTGACACTCACTGTATGCTACCTCAGTATTTGTGTTTTATGGTCCTTGCATTGTGCACAGAACTTAATCAGTATTTCATACGTGATGTTAATGAACCCTATGTTCACTCCACATTCAGTGTAATTTATTACTTATGGCTTGCTCTTGATTGCTGGGTCATCAGCCACCAGCAACAACACTGAGTAATTAACGCATTGCCAGTAATATCCTATTTTGTCTTGGCAGCTTCAGTTTTAAATTTTTACTTTCTTGTAGCCTTGAGGTTTCTCAAAAGCTCCTGGCTCAAGACCACTGCTCCAACAGGCTGGCTGCTCCTTCCCAGTTCTTCTCTCCCAGTGCCTTCAAGGAGAATCTCCCAGTCACAACGGGCACCCCAACCTGTGCAGGAGCACAGCCCATTGCTGGCACATCACAAGCACCTGCTCCAGCTCTTGTGAGCCCTTGTCACTCAGCATGGCTCCAGGTATAGAGCTTCTCTTACATTACATCTGTCCCTCATAAGCAAGCCATATGTATTAAACTGTTTATATCAGTGTTCCTCCTGAATATTTTCCCTAGAAGACAGCTGATTATAAGGCCAAATCTGCTATTTTTTATGAGAAATCCCCAACAATCACCAGAAAGTAGAATAGAAACCCTGAAGCTTCGTATTTGTGAAGTAACTTCTGTTCTGTAAGTCAATGCAGCAAGGTGTGGGGCGCAAGCTGTCTCATTAGTGAGGTACAGCTGTGCACTTCGTAAGTTATTTTCACAATGTGAGTACTTTGGGAGGCACGATCCTGTGAAAATAATGCAAGTTTCCTGATAATTTTTGTTTTGTAATATATTCATGTTGGAACAGTGCTTTCATGATAATATGAAAAGAACCAAAAATGAAAAAATATACAAGCACAGTTTGCTTTGGTATTTTTCAAATCTCATCTACCTGACACACCATGAAACGATGCTCTCAAGTCTTCTCTGAACAGTAAAAATAATTCAGATGCATATTGGGATATTTTAGGTAACACTTCTGTGTATAAAAAGCTGGAACA
Organism: Aegotheles bennettii; assembly: GCA_013398125.1. NCBI lineage: Eukaryota > Metazoa > Chordata > Aves > Caprimulgiformes > Aegothelidae > Aegotheles > Aegotheles bennettii. Next base: position 895,486 of record VZRW01008816.1, read on the forward strand.
AAAAACAGACTGAAACATTTAAAAGCATGAAGAGAGTTTTGAAGTTCAACCATCTTCAACTTACTGTGGTCCATGACCTTTTCAAGTCTCTGGGAGTTTTGGTTTTGTGGTGCCAAGTTCTGATCTGAGAGATGGTTTTACTTTGACCACGGCATTTTCACAGGTATGTTCAGATAGGAAGTGCAGCTTCATTTCTACACTCTGCATGCCAGATCAGATCTTCCCCTCGAGTTTCATGAATTTTTATTCTTTAACCCTTATGCTAGCAGGTACAGAGTGCTCTTAAAAAGGGGAGAAAAATATCCTCTGAGCAAATATTTTGTAATTTTTGTTGAACTAGACTTCTAGAATTTTAGAGAATCTGCCATGAAAACAAGCTGCACTACCCACTGAACTAAAAGCACTGATTGCCTTGAAAACTGTATCCCACCGACTGATATCACACAAGTGATATCAGAAAGGGTTAGGCGATACCACTTGCCCAACATTGTTAATCCTTATGCAAATCCAAATAACAAGCATTTGCAGCAAAACTTTGCAATTCAAAAAAGGCCTGGCAAGTCTGTTCATAATGATAAGTGTATGTCTGTTTGAAAAGATAAAAGATAAAACAAATGAATTTCTTATTACTTCTCTTTGTTTCTTGGGCTGTAGAGCTTGAACATGCAAATGTTGTGGAAACATTAGCATCTCTATTTCCCATTGATTCTTTAGAGTTAATTATATAACTGGACTCTGCCTTCAGATATTTGATAAGTAGAAACAGTGAAACAACCAAACTCCAGCAAATGCATTCATCACACTAGTGATCACAGCGCCCTAGGCTTTATTCCTCCAAGGAATGGAGTATTTTTGTTTTCCATGATACTATGCTGATGGGCATCTGCCAAACCTGTAGTAAAAATACAATAATTCTATTGTCAAAATGTCTTAGACATATCTAATTAGATTTCAAAACATGAGGCTATATTATGAAAAGAAAAACAGAAAAACAAATGCACTCCAGAAAGCTTCCACTGGGATAATTTTCACAGAAAAAGTACCGTTAAGCACATTAGTCAGTGAAGAGTCTTCTGCTTTTGTGAAGTGTTTTCCGGCACATTAACTTTTTCAGGGGACTGCCTGCTAGTCAAAGCCTCCATTAGATTAATTAAAATATGGCTCCTCTCACTGGAAAGAAAAGACATGAGTTTGGTTACAGGACATTGGCCACCTATAGAAATGAGCCCTTTCAGTTACACAAAATACAAGCAGAAGCAGCACAGGAAACTGAACAACACGATAACTTGCAGAATATGGAGTGCATTTTTCTCTTCTTAGTTGGAAGCATGATAACCAGGTGCTGATGTTTTCCCCTAAGCCACATGATGTGAATATAAGGTGCAACCTTGCAAATTGTCAGCACATATAAAGCTAAGATTTAGAGAGTAGTTTCCATCCTGCATCCTATAAATGTGTCCCATGAGGAAGATCAGTATCAATCATAGGCTTATTGGAGAGGGAGATAGGATACAATGATAACCTGAAGCTATCAACTAGAGTAATGGTCTAAAAAGAAAAAGCAATCAGAGAAAGAAAAGAATATCCTCAATGAAAGAGAGAACTGGAAAACCAGGCAGGAATGTATCATGTTGATGAACATGAGCTGTTATACAAGAGAGAGAATCATATGAACAATACACAGGCTCTAAAGAAATGGTTATTGCCTAATGTTTATCTTAAAAGGAGTGCAAATAGACATCCATATTACATCAAACTGCTTTACTTTTGTTCTGCAGCTAAAGTACTTGTACTAAAATGCAATAAAGCCACAAGCATGGTGTCTTAGCTATGCAAATTGTTATCACTGAAGTGTCACAAAAATAGGAATTATTTCAGTGGTCTATAGAAAAGGTATCGGGCAATCTGGATTTTTGCTTCAGAAAGTTTTCACATCAACTTCTCTCAACTGCTTTGGTATGTTTTGACAATTCTTTCCAGTCTAAATGCTTCATGGAAATATGCCCTCAGCTGCTCTCTCTGCACCTGTCACAGCTGTGCAAGACTTCTGAGCTTCCAGTTTTACAGGGTCACTTTTTTAATCTGACACAGCTTTAAAGCTAAGCATCACTGATCCTTAAAGTCTGTGCCTACATTTTCACATTCAAGCACTTGGTTTCTTTCTGTGACACTATCTGGCTCATCCCAATGCACCTAAACTCTCACTGTGACTACTACTGCTGCACAGCAATAATGCAATAGCAGTTGCAGGGACACAGGCAAGCCTTTCCAATGGCATCCAGTCTTAACAGAACTTCAACATGGAATGCAGAATCCCTAGGACAGGCCAGATGAAAGCTGACCAAGATGTCTGATTAGAAAGTTACTGACCCCATAGAAGATTTTCTCAAAACTATATTTTGTCTTGTATTTTTCTATCTTGTTGAAATAGACTGAAACAAAAAACAAGGTTCCTCATTCCTTTGACAGGTCTCTTGTTCAAAAATTTTGTTCATAGGTCTTTGTTTCAAAAACTGTCAAAAGTGTTCAGCCTCACAGTGGTCTTGAAGGCCTTTCAGTTTCCACGAGGCCAGCTCCATGTAATCTTCATTGGCTTATTTTATATAAACCCAGTCGAGCAGATTTTTTTTTTCCCCAGAAGATACTGCATCTGAGTTTAAAATGTTTTTCTGAGGCTGTATCAGGCTCAACAACACACCAAGTTGTACCACCTCTGCCTGGATCCTAAGGTAGCCTCCATAATCACTGGCATATTGACACTAAAGACAGATGCTGGAAACAGGTACTGGCAGCAAAACCGGTCAAAATATTCATTTCATTCAATAGGTACCAGATGGAGAAAGTCACTGGGAATTTCTCCGATGCACATATGTGGAAAAGGGAGTGTGTTCTGGGCTAAAATATTTGTATATTCAGTTTCAGATTAAAACCAGATGAAAACATTTTGAAGACAGATGTTTCAAAATCTGTATCTATCTCTGCAACTATGTATCACTGTACTCAACTGGTTCTGGACTACAACTAAGTTTGAAAAATAATGCTTTGAATTTAAGGATCAGCTCTTCGAGTTTTTGGTTTCAAGCATTCCAGACATGTCTCTCCAACTGTTCACTATTACCACAGTCCTGATCAGGAGTCAAAAATAAACAAATAAACACATTTATCCAATCAATATGTTTGTATCAAGTCTATTCATCAGTGTACAGGTTAATATGAAATTAAACGCTCGGTAGATGGAAACATTTAGCACTGAAATGCACCTACCACCCAGGGTTAATTAGTCAATCAGGTATGAGAGATGGCACTCCGTCTGCCAATGTGGCATTGCTTCTCCAAAGAGATGCTCTACGATTTATAGCTGAACGTTGAAACTATCTTCTGAGTAAGTTAGGTGTAAGTAAGTTCGAGTGAAAGGGATGAGGTTAACTGGAATCTCTGGAGGAACCAGAGAAAAAGGGTGGCTAGAGAGAAAAGGTGGTCTCTCTCGGAGGAAGGCACCCTGAGCTACAGGGCAAATGAGAAGAGGGACTCCTTCAAAAACTGAGCCAGGAAAGAGCTGATAGCAAGTCAGCTAATTACAGGGAGAGAAGGTTTGACCTTGCTAGAAGTAGAATTAAGCCTATTTCCAGCTCTATGTATTTCACAGACATTTATAACTGTGCCATCTCTTCTGGCTGTGGCACATAAATGCTTTTATTTATGTTTTACCGTCAAATGATTTGAGTGAAGTATGATTCCCAGGCACTTGGCTAACACTCTTCAGTAATGTGCCTTCCTTAAAGATGCAGCTTATCTGTAACTGAGGAAATGATACCACTTAAATCCACGGTTACCCAAACTCAAGGAATCTGAAATGTAGAAGGGTGTGCTGCAGAGAGGGTGCAAGAAGAGGTTTAAGGACAGAAACTACAGAAATCAGAAAAAAAGGAATCATCTTTTACTAAGCAGCAGCAGAGACAAAACCTTCCTGCGAAGAGGTGAAATGCAGAGTACCATAGTCCCAGGGGATTGTGGCTGCTTTATGCATTTTATCTGCTTTTTATTTTACATTACTAGTCCTAAATTGTACTTTAAATGCATTTGACCTGGTAGTGACATTAAACAATTCCTGTTCACTTCTTCCTGGGTTGGGGCAGAGTATATTTCACTGGATCACTCCTTAGATCCACTTCACAATGGGAACAGGATGCAAAGAGAAGTAAAAAACAACGCAGAAAAAAGAAGATAGGTGGATGGCATTGTTCTCTTTAGTGACATTGAATGCACATAAAATTTAGCCCCAAATGCTATGAGAATATGGGTGATGGTGATATACTGACCATGGAAGAATGGAAAGAAGAACACAGCAGCATGACCAAGAAGTGTCAGGCTGCAGAGGTTTTCCAAAGTATCTCTTACAACTTTTCATCGTTTCAAACTGCCATTACTGAATGTTTTGATATCTGATTGGTACCTACCAGGAAGAAATTACAAATTCTGTAACCAGTGCTTGCTTTCCAGGTCTCTGCACCACGCCTGGCTGCAGCCCAGGATTCTTGTTTTGTTAAAATGAACTGTCAAACAGTTTCTTCAGAACAACAGGCATATTCTAAAGTAGTTTTTCTACACTGGACATACAGATCATCTTTCCAGCTTTACTGCCCCAAATAGCGCCCAGCTACCTAAACAGGCACAACTGCTTCACTCCACTGAACAAGTGACCAAGCGGTTCATCCTGGTCTGACTGCATAGCCTTCGGGTTGCCCTCAGGAGCTGCTTTACCCTGCAGCAGAATGGGCCAGGAGACTCTGCCTGCAGCTGCCCAAACCCCACCACCTGGCTGTCAGGGGTGGTGGTAACAGCCTTCCTGCTGCCTGCATGCCCACAGGTATCAGGTGGTTCTCAGGAGCCGTGTGATGTTTCACACTCCTAGCACACCCTTGGAGCCCAGCAGTTGTGCCCACCTTACTGCACACACTCTGCTCAGGTTAACATCTGAGCCTCACAGCCTCTGCAGCATCCCCAGCAGGGCTCTGCTCAGCGTTCCTGTACCTGCACCATCCTCTCTGATCCCCCACTGTGCCCACACAAGGCCACCTGTAGCCCCACTGGCTCTCACACTGATCTCACAGGGGTGCAATGCTGTGACAAAGGCATCTTCAGAGGACAGGGCAGGGCAGAAGAGACACAGACAGCATGGAGAGGCAAACACTGTGACAATCTGCCAGGAGATCGCATGAGAGCATAGTCCTGACTCGGCCTGTCCAGTCCCAGGCTCAGTGAGACCACAAGTGTCCACACCGCTCTCAAGGGAGAGCCCTTGATGGCAGCTAGCATCCTGACATCCTAAAAACCAGTGTGAACCAAGTGGGAATTTCACCTTGAGCATGGCACTGTCTGCACTCAGCTCTGCCTATTTCCCAGATTTGCACATCTGAAGAGAAAACACCACATCCTCCCAGAAGAAAGCGTTGCTCCTGTTAGCACAGTACAGCCAGGAGCAGCATCGTCCTGCAAGTCCACATTTGAAGAAAGGAGCAGCCAAACTCCACTGATGTGTCAGCATTTAATTAAAGCTGGAGCGTGGTTCAAATCTTTCCCTTTCTCTCACGTGTTCTGCTTCCCAAAACACAAAACCAGCAACAGTGCAGGATTTCTACCCCTCAAAAATAGTAATCACTCTACAGCCCTACTATCATAATTAAACAGAAATTAATTGCATTCTACAGAAGGGGACAGGTTCTGAAGGCTTAGCTGGTTTCCTTTTTAATTATTGTATAACACTGTGAACACAACAAAAATCATCTTTTTAGCATGCCAGACACACTGGTGGTTTTGTTTGCTTTAACAGACTGCAATGGATGCTACATTTGCATTTAATTAAAAAAATAAGTTATTAAAATAGCTGATTTTGGTTCAATGTGTATACGTTTAGCATGTGGATAGTTTCACATCAGAGACGAGATTTTTTTTCCATCAGTATTGAGCAATAGACATCTGAGAAAGCAAATAAAAAGAACAGATCAATATATTTTGAAAAGAAAGCCTGTTGATGTAAAAACATTTGGTCCTGTCACAACTAGATTATTTTTGAATATTCACCATTTCCAAAGGAATCAATCCCTATCTCAAAAGCTAAATAGTAAGTTATCTTTTTGACGGGAACAAAATAACACAATCCCCAAAACTGGAATGCATGCAAAAACCTCACACCAAGTATGAACCACTCTCTAGCCAACGGTGAGAGGAAGAAACAACTCCTATGGCTAGATGGCACCTCCCTTCCAGCTACATTTACAGGAGCATGGCTGGCTGTATGAATGTAGGGTGGCTCTGCTGAACCAGTCAGAGCAGCTGGGAGAAAGAAATTCTAATTTCCAGCTCCTGAGCAGCTTTATACAGGAATAAGGCATGTTGACAGATGCAGAAAAAGTGTAGGCATCCAGTTCACTTGAAATTCAAATTAAGAAACAGCAAGATTTTTTTTTAAACTGCAGTTTTTACATTTAGGTTCAAGAACGGAGCTTTAATTGGATTAAGTCCTGCATTAGACACCAGAGCTCTTTGTGGGGTCTAACTCTGTGTTCCTGTATTGAACAAAGTCCTATGGAATCACTTCTTTGTAGCCACATACCTGATTCATCACTCTTTGGAAGGCTACAATAAATCTGTCATGGAAGTCTACTAATTGCTAGTAAATCACCAAAGCTGGAAGTGTCACGAGCATATCCAAAAAGAGTAAAAGCGAAGAGCCGAACATTCAAAGAGCTCTGGGGTGAAATTCTGTCACTTTACAGATGAACCTGTAATCTATGTGAAAGTAAATGATGTATAATGATTACTAAATTTGAAATCAAATCTTCACATAGGGACAATTCAATAAGGTTAGGTGATTATAGGACTATCCACCAACATCAATTATGGAGCCAGAAATAGTCTCACGTCCCTCAGAGGCTACAAAAACTCTGCATTGCTTTATTCACCAACATCAGAGGACATTCACTTCTATCAAATAGTCTGGGGGTTCTTGCTTGGAAAAAAAAAAGTAAGAAAAAATGAAAGGCATGAGCCCAAAAATGACTGGCAATGATCCTAACTTATCATCTGAGCTACCATTTGCCCTGCCAATTGATGGAAAATGAAGTGTGATCAATTCTAGTTCATTGTACATCGTTCCCATTGACTGACCCACCAGATCCTTGATTGAGTAATTGGTTAAGATGCCAATATCTGCCATTTTGCACAATGCTCACAAGACAAAGCCCTGAAGTTTTCATAAAATGGACAATTACCATGTTACCTGTAACTTTGCATTTTCTTTCACATATATGACTAAGCCTTGCTACTGCCAAAATACAGAATAAAAACATAATGGTACATAAGAAGTAGTAAAATCCAGAAGCATTAAATCTAGAGGTCAGTACAACCCCTGAAGTAATACAACACACATTTTTAATCTTACAGATGTATAATAAGCCATATCAGAAAGGATTAAATCTGTGCTCCTAATTTACAACAGTTCACTTTAAGTAGCAACCTGTCTATTCTCCATTCTCAATATCAGAGAAACAGTGCTAACTCAGGTACTCAGTGGTGACTGACAGCACTGCTGACATTTTAATAGCAGCTACTGTTTAAGAGCACTATCACCATCCTGTGATTCTTCAATAAAGATTTAATCTACTTTTGATGTAGCAAAGCTCTGCAGACCAGGCAATCTGCTGTTAGGGCACATGAAAAGGTGGGGGTTTCTCTACTCCCATCACCCAGCCCCACACGGGTGTGTAACAAGCTGTCCCAAAGCCATCAATTAGACGAGGCAAGGCACTGCCTGACATTGTACTTTACATTACAGTCCCAAATCTGAACTGCTTGCAAACAGGGACACTACATGTATTTTACTATCTCATACACAAATGGTGTTAACTGCAAATACAAATCAGTTATTCAGTGCAAAAAGTGACACATGACTTGTAAATTGGGCCCTTTATAAGTACCTTGGCGTTTCTATGTTTAGTACACACGCATGGACATAGTTCCCAAGTATCCAGATGCCATAGCAGTATTAAAGACACCTCTTCTTCCTCTCCATTCTGCTGCGGCTTTTGGTGTACTCACCACATTTCCCCTTAATTCTTATATCTATTCCCCTCTTATCTGCCAATGAAGAGCAAAACCAGAAAGGAAAATGTACAAACTGAAAATGCAAATGCATCATCTAAAATGCAGGAAAGTGCTAGTGGCTTACAAGCCAGAAATGGAGAAATCATGTGAAAGAGAATATATCCTACTCCACATCATGGATGACTAATTTCTTCTCACACTAGGTTGTAATAAATCCTAGCCCTTGCTTACACAGGAATAGGAAAGCTTGCTCCCAGAGCTAATAAAGACATGCCCTGCTTAGTGCTCACTTTAGTGTGCATAAATGGAAGACATTTCTGGTTTGCCAGATAGTGGCACCTCAGATAATTCAAAGAAAACAGATTCATCTTTTCTTCTGAGCTGACAGTAGATTAAAAGCATAATGCTATAGTTTGATATCCACAACAGGCTTCCTTTGGACATTACACCAACCCTATCCTAGGACTTTATTTTAAAACTGGCAGAAAATACCATACCAGTGTGATCCCAGCACTCACTGGCTGACTGTTTTTCTCGATCCCTGTGCTGGACAGGTGTGTGCAATAGCTGGGACGTGCTGCAGTGTACTGCTGGGGCTGCTCTTGTAGCACAGTAGTTCGCACAACACTTTGAAGTTTCTTAAGAGAGGAAATCTGAATTATAGAGGCAGCACTGGCATCACAGACAAACTAGATACTCAAGTTCAATGTGTATCTTTTTATGTCAAACCAGCTTTCTTGTGCAGTCTCTATCAATGGGATTTCCAAGTTAGGGGAGTGACACAAGCTGGACTGATGGCCACCCTGAATTGCCTCAACAGTATTTGCCTGCAAAGTACACATGCAAGCTCTGTGCACTGTGCAAACTCTTACTACGGAAATGTGAATTACATAGATATTTACTATCTGCAGATTAAATTGCCTGAAGCAATCTGGTTCTGTGCACTCTGCATGTTCCAACAGCTGTCTCTCGTATGTTCTGAGTGATGCTCTTTAATCTTACTTGAAGACCAATTATCCAACATTATTTCACAATATTTTACAACGTGTTTGTCCTTCCTGAGTAAAAGACTGAAATGACCACTTCAAGCCCACAGACAGACAAAGTGTTAACACACCATCTTCATCAGAAATAACTGCATACTTGTGTTACCCACGGCAATTTGGGTCTTAGTTGGCCTCTTCTTTTCAAGAACAAAAAATCTTATCTGTGGTTTTCTACAGGGCTTAGCTTAATTAAGCACTGCAAGTATCACAGTAGAAAAATGCCTCCTTTCTCCCTGCTAGCAAGACTAGTAGCAGGGATTATATAAAATATAAAATAAAATATTCTACCCGGCCCAGAACAGCCCAAAGCACAAACAAGTACTAGTATTCTCTTTGTCCTTCTTACCCAGAGCAAATGCTACATCAAGTTCAAGAAAGACATTGCATCTTGAGCAAATTTGCTCCAGGAATCAATCAACATACCTCATCCAAGGAGAGGTAGGATGTCTAGACTTCTATATTTGTGGAAATGGATACTAGGCATTCAGTAATAATGACAACATGATGGGCCAACAAGACTTTATTTTCTTCTGAGATTAGAAAATTCTGATTCTGCTTGGCAGTAAATGTAAATTATTTACAGTGTAAAGATTCAGTAGACACCATGCAGTCAGACACCATGCACATGGATGTGTGTAATTCTTATATACCACAATTGTGCACTACATATGCAGTGATCAAATTAACAGAAATGCAGGCAGAATATTTGTCTTGAATAATTTTTCACATATTAACCATTCCTCTTAATGCTGTGCCTTTTCTTATCTGATTACTTTATAAAGAATAGGTAGGGGGTTTTATTCAGCTAAAGCTTACTGAATGAACGAAATCTTGCAGTTGTTTAGCAAGTAAAAAAGTAAAAAGTGGATAAAGCCTCAGTGCTGCGTAAGATGCCAACACCCTACAAAATAACATTTACTAAATGGATTTTCACAAGCAGCAACTTCTATTTACTAAAGCAGTAAATGCAGTCTTGCAATATCTGAAAGAATTTAACTCTGTGAAAACAGCCATTCAGTATCACAGGAGGTTCCCCTTTACCCAGCATCGGTTAAATTTCACCATCTTCTAAGAAGAAGATTGTATTTCCCTTTACAACTCTCTTTCCAACTGTCTAACACACTTCAGCAAGCTTTCAAAGGCAGGCTGGCATCACTGAATTCTCTCTCAAATCCAGGCTGCTTCCTTTGCACCAAGCTTCGCCACTCACCATTTTTTTCAGTGTTTTTTCCTTTCTTTCATGGTTGCTCACCCCCCCAGTATACTTTAATTTCTAGGCTAAAATATCTATGCCACATATATGCCATTGTACTGGTGCAACATAAATGAAGCACACATGGTAAATTAAGAACACATTTGAAACATCCCTGAAATTCATTTTGAAGGAAGCACATAAAAAATTGAGGATGTGAATGCAAATTTTAGGATGCTATAGAAATCAGCTAGGCATGCTATAGATTTCAATCTTTTTTTCTATTTCTTTTGTATTTGCGATCAGCATAGGGTTACCAAAGACTTTGTATGGACAAACTGCAGCCTATGGACAGTTTATGAAATGTGTTTTCTGTATGTATTCATCACTTGCTAAAACGTATAGCTGTTACTCCAACAAAACATATTTTGGTAACTTTAATACATTTAGAAGTTCAGGGTCTACATTCTGTTTTTCTCTTGGGTATATAGTGACTGTTGCTTATGACTTAAAGCTGCACATTAACAGCATTTCTGGACCTTAGCAGACAACCTTCCTCCTAGCAACCGCATGAGGCTTTCCTTGGCTTGGGCAACACCGACAGAGAAGGATGAATTCCTGCATACAGTAGTCTTACATTGATTATCTGTTTACTCTTCTTACCATATTGCCAATTGTTACAATTTTATTATATACTTCATAATATTGCATGCTTTCCTTAAATCTCCAGCTCCTAGAGTGATGGGATTAGAAGAGAACAAGTTTCTCAGAGGAGATGAGAAACTGAAAAGTGTAACGTTAAGTACAGAATGAACCTCCAAAAGCAAAACTCCAAATATTATATTAGTACTTATAGTTTATGATTTTTAAACCAATATATTAGTTGGACACAATTTATGATTATTTTATTTGGATTGTCCAGAGTTACAATAGGTATCTAGAGAATGTATGAAGAAAGGTTGTATATGCTTACTTCAGCCTTCTGCAGTTATCACAACTGAGATACTGCTGCTTAATCTTTATCTACTCTCTACTCAGAAGTTTTGAGTCCTAACTGGGAAGTGCTGCATCATGTTCTCCTCTTTAACTCTGTTAGTGCCAGGATTCTGACCAGGGACTTGCAGAACAGTGCTTCAGGTGATCTGCCTCCAACTAACAGCCCAGCATTTCCTCTGCCTCAGCTTAATACGTCCTCCTCCCCAGAATCAGCTCTGCAGCAAAACTTGAGAATTTCCTGTATACACAAAGCTTCTGCAAGGTAACATGCCTTCAGCATCACAGCAACTCCTCTCTGCTTGGCCACCCCGCTGCCGGCTCCATCCCTGCTCTCTAGGACATGCCACACGTTTTAACGAGTCTTTTCTTAATCCCTCACTCCCAAACAGATGCACTGGAGCCTCTATTTGCTTTACTCTTCACACTTCGGCAAAGATTCTATCTGCTGCTTCCCCTCCACTTCACCTTCTGAAGAACAGGCCACTAAGGAGTCACCTGCCACATGTCCTGGTAAAAACAGTAAGGTCGTTTGGACCACTCCTGTCCTCTCTGCTCTTGCCTTCCTCCCAAGAAAAACTCAGCAACTTTTCAACTCATTCTTGCAGGCATAATTTCTGTGCACCCTGGGAGAGCGAATTTATTGCTTTTCAGTCTCTCTGTCCAGTTCTTGGCACTCACACACAACTCTCTGAGTGACAATGTGAATGAAAGGAAATCTTTTTTGAAGAATTTTGGGTGGGATTGTAACTGTCTCATTGAAACTCTCAATAAAACCCTTCATGCCAAGTGAGAGATGTTACAAGGTGCCTTAAAAATTGATCCCAAAAGACAGAGTCACTTTCTTACTAAGACTTGGCAGGACTGATTTGCATCACAAAGCCACCACTGCCTTCTGGCATCCTGAAAGCATTGTCAGTGAAAAAGCCAAGGACTGAATGGATATAGATGCAGATGAGAATCACTTACTCCTAAGGCAGGTTTTAGCTGCAGACCTAGCCTGAACTTTAACTACTGCTCCCTACCACTTTCCCACCCACATAGGAAAGCTTAAGATCTGTCTCAGAGGGTGACTTCAGCTTGTGTTAACACAGTGAGGGAACTACAGGCTTGAGCCCTGAGGTTGGCTTTCTCCCGGCTAGCAAGCTACCTACTGACATGCAGCACGGGCACATCAATCATACATGCTGCTATTTCCCAAGCCATTCTGGACAGTTCAATGAGGATGAGATGCTGTTGTTCTCCAGCACAAATCCTAAATCTTCTACAGTTAAGCATGATCATCAAGAGTTGCTGGAGCACAGATACACCAGGAGAGGACACCATGGCTTTCATTCACGTAACTGCATTTTGGCATAAAAGAAAGAGCATCTTCTAAAAAGCTCTTCCTTGTTTAGCAGTAAATTTGTAATATTGTAATTTATCACTATTATTGCACTGAAACTAACTCCATTTAATGAACTTTCAACCCCTAAAGGGTTGCAAGCAATTCCCAGTAAATTTCCATGTCTAGATATGTCAATATATTCAGTCTCTTAAGCAGCAGGAATCATCTAACAGGAATAATACTGCATTTACCAAATGTATGTAAATAAATTTGGCTAACAAAAAATATCAGCTTAAAAAAAAAAAGACAAATACTATTTGTATTTATCAGTATTAAGCACAATTTCCCCCCATTTCCTTTGTTTTGTACCAGACAAACTGCAGAAGTATGATTCCTTCACAGCCAATAATCCTGCTGAGCTTCACCTTTTACCCCAGTCTCTTCATGAAATTCGTTCCAGCTGCCGGGTGTGACAGGTATGCAGCAATATACACTTGGTGATGAGCATTTGTGACAGCATTTAAGTTGACCCAGTTTTCAAGGTAGTTCATGTATCTTAGAAAAAAAAATCCATATCCATGAATAGGATAGAAATGCTATTACTACATTATTGTCTCTACTGACCCCTCCCAAAGAGAAACTCTTCCTCTGTGTTCAGCCCTTCTCATTGTTAGGTCATTTTTATTTTAAAGGCACGTTATTGTTAATAACAAAACAAGTACATTATGCCAAAAAAGCAGTCCAGTCAGGGATACAGCTAAATATTAAAGTGCTTTGTACTAGGCACGTTGCATCATCCCCTTATAATCAAGTCAAAGTCTGCCTGACTTAAGGGTACAATGCCTCTATATTAGTCTCTTCCAAAACAACTGTGCTAGTCCATGATCACACCTCTTCTCTTCTCTTCTCTTCTCTTCTCTTCTCTTCTCTTCTCTTCTCTTCTCTTCTCTTCTCTTCTCTTCTCTTCTCTTCTCTTCTCTTTTCTCTCATCACCTATGGGGCTCCTTAGCATAGGTCTGGCACCCGATTTCCTCCCTTGACCAGTAGCACAGACAATGCTATTTCCATTATCCACCTCCTAAAGAAGCCACCAACACCCACTGCCATTTCAGTAAGGCATTCCCCCCAAAAGCTCTAGAAATTCCAATCTCTTTAGCCTTTCTTTTTGGCAAACAACCAACTACACCTAGTCCTCCCACTGACCAACTACAAAATGAGACTGACCAGTAATGCTTTGAAAGCTTCCTTTGTTCCCTTCTCTGCTTAGCTATCACATGGGCACAGACTTGCTTGCTTACTATTAAATACGAATTTCATCTTACTATTTGCAGTCCTGCTTTTTAAGTGCTTTTTACAAGCAAGAATAATGGTAGTTTATTGCTCTCGAGCCAACTATTCTCTGGTCAAAAGTAGAAAAGCAAATATAAAATCCCTCCTCCCCCTTTTCCACATCAGATTTGTTTAATAAAAAGTCCATTTTGTTCTTCTCCCATGTATTTCTTAGCACCTGGGATCCAAATGTCAAGCTACATTCTTTCTCTTTCTTATATCACAGAAAGCAACTGGGATTCTGCACTCTGCCTGTTGGCAACTTGGCTGATGAGGAACAAGGCAGAAAAAGAATTCAAAGTTCAATACTCCTTTCCGTCACTTAATGCAGAAATCATCCAAAGAAAAAGAAAATCTAATGTGAATAACAAGAAGAAATGGTGAATAGAAACCGTACAAAATGCGTGCCCAAAGGCTAGAGCAGCTACTCAGTGCTCCGAGGCCTTTCATGAGTTCTGTGTAAAACAGAGGAGAGAGGCTGAGCCAAAAAGCTCTACCCAGCCTTCAGCTCCCACTTGCTCAGTTCATTGTGCCTAGAGGTGCAGCTCCAACAAGAAGTACAAATTACTCTGACCTCCACATTGGTTTGTAATTTAGAGATTAGGGTTATATCCTTAGAGAAAGAATGGTAAATCGCCTCTGACCAAGGAAGACATGAAGGGTTTGCCCTCTGCATTCTAGATAAGCAATCTAACCACCAGGCTACTCTTCAGGGCAAAGCAGAGGACCTTTCTGTTTAATTGAGGATTAGATGTTTTTTGCAAAGGTGACCTTGATCTATGATTTTTGGAAAAAAAAAAGGCAGAGGAACTTATTTCAGGATCAGCATTTAGGACAGTGTGAAGGAAGCTGTTTCTTCAGAGCCATGAATAAACATGAAGATAGGATATTTAAGACGCAATCCCTCACTATCTCCTGTTATCTCTTGGTTTGGGTTTTTTGGGTTTTCTCCAAGTAATTGTATACTGTCTTAAACATATGTTAATGGATACGTATTTACTAAATATTGCATAAACCAAGGAAATTTGGCATTTTATATGCATAAACAGTTACACCTCCAAGGCTTAAATGGTATCTATTGAAATACTTAGGATCTTCAATTATATTATTGTGTTTTATACACGTGACTCACAAACATTTCTGAACGTAATACAAACTACTTTTCAATAAATAGGAGATATTATTTCGTGCAATACAAGTCCAGTGAAAACTATGGCTGTGGTTATGTAACATGTTTTTGTGTTTTTTCCATTCATCTTTATCTCCATCACTAACTTTGTAATTTCAAGTAAATCCCAGTGTGTATCTCCTGTGAGAATATGAAACTCTACATTCCCTTCACATTTACAGGGAAGCAGAGATACTGCACTGTTTTTCTTAAACACAGATTTGAATGTGAGCCTGACAGCAAAGAGTCCACCTTATTGATTCAAACAATATCTGAGAGGCATCAAAACTGCAGCAATAGTTTAGCTGCTAACATGAATCACAAGCTCTTTTTCAGCACATTGGAACTGGGATCTCACTACCCTGAACACTGATACATAAATACAGTTATCTGACATAATGTAATTTCAGAACAAAATCACATCAGTGCATTGACTTAATACCCGGTTCTATATGAGAGTCTCCTATTCTTGGCTGATTGCTTAGAAAGTGCAGCCTAAACAGCCCTGCACAAGAAAAAAATAATCTAACCTATAGAAAATAAGATGAATAACCTTATTGGACAGATGCACTCTGAGGTTTTAATTCTGCTTCAAATCCTGTTTAGCAGAAGTTCATTAAACCCCTACATCATGAGTCTGACCTAGAAAAGTAAATAAGTACTCTGTTATTCCCTTTAGAGCCCTGAGTTACTAATAAGGAATTGTAAATCTCCAGTCACTTTGTCAAGCAGCCAAATACATCCCAAGTGAAACACAACTGCAAAGTTCATAAAAATGAGACCGACTGAAATGCAAGATTAAAAAATGTGATTTTGCTTTATAGACCATGAACGAATACCACATTGTTTCTGCTTTCGTGAACTACAAATACGGACAAGTAGGAGTGAAGAGAATACAGCCACATTCACCCACCTAGCCAGCTCTTTCATTGGCCCTTGTTTGCCTCCTCCTCAAAAACATCAAGTTACTGCACACATATAGCACTATTCATCATAGATGTTTAAGCTTTTTATGAAGACAGATAGGTAGTTTAGATGTGGAGAGACTTGGGAGCAAATAATCATAAACTTTCACACGTGCCTCAGCCAAAGTCACCAGGCAAGCCAGTGATGGATACTATGGTCCTGTTATGTACCATGGCCCAACTTCCAGCTGTAAACACCACTGCGTACCATGGGCATTGCTCCAGCAAAACGTTAAGCATATGCATTACTAGAAATTTATGAATAGCAGCACTGAAGATGCTTTCTGAAACAAAGCCATAGTCCTATGCTTAGGATGAAATCTGGGCTCTGCTGGAAAGTGTGACTCACTGGTGAAAGTCCTCTTAGCTTCAGGGGGTCTGACTTTCCATTCCTTTTGAAATGTTTCTTGAAAATCTGCTTTGGATTTGTTCATTTGTTGGATGACCTCAGTTACACTATCCAGGCTACGTTAAATATAGTAGCTTGAATTGTCATTACCTACAGCAATTAAGCCTATAATTAGATCCCCTTCAATGTCTTCTTGACTTGCAAATGCATCCCTCTAACCTTCCCTGATGCTGTGTTACCATTTAACCCTGGAATATCTCCAGTTGCTTTCCCGGTACAATAGCTCCAAAGTCCTCTTTGAAGTATTCTGGCCAAAAAGCTGAATACCAGTTTTAATAGTATAGTGAATATAGAGAATTATTTATAATCAAGTTTTCTCTGCCTAACTACAAAAGACCTAAGGCTCATTTACAAATTACCCTAGTGCAGTTTATCCCACTGCTTTTGCAGTTGTCCACCAGAGCACAGCTTTGCCTGCAGATGGTTCTGAATGCTGCTGAAACGTCAAAATATGCAGTTGTACACGTAAACATTGGTTTTGGTAGGAATCTGGTTATATTAGTAAGACTGCTGAGCTCAACCCTTCATCTTGTGAGGCTCACTCAGTTCGCTATGAGGAAACTCTCATAATGAGGCCATAAATGCCCTGAAGTTGTGCCTGTTCCCAGTAAGGAAGATGTCATGTCTTATTTGCAAAAGTCACGTTCTGGCCATGACTAAACCTTCCCAAGTCAGATAATGCCCACTTGGCTGATGTCTTCTCAGGACAGAATGGTGTGTGCTGTGTATATACTACAAATTCTCTGTAAAGTAGTTTGGGTCTCTGTGGTATGAAAATAATTTAAGTATAACATGGTTTCACAATTTGAATTATATATGATGTATTTGTCATGTTGATTTTTAATTCTCTATCCACCTCTAAAGCTGAGATGGCACCATTAATTACATAGCTGGAACACTGTACCTGTATAAAAATGTGAATGAAATCACTAAATTAACATTGCCTCCAAAAACTGTTGCTTAGTCTCATTAGCAATACAAAAGTACAGTAACTGAAATGCATGCAAGAAGCTGTTTATTTAACTGGCCAAGAAACCTGACAGTTACTAAAGGCAATCTTAATCTACACAAACAGAGGGTTAATTAAAGATATGCAAATAATTTGTTTTCTTGTGATTCAAGCTAGGAAGTACCTAGCATCCCATTCTAATAGGTCATAAGGGGCCTTGACGGGCTTGGGAGGTGGGCCCGTGCAGACCACATCAAGTTCAACAAGGTCCAAGTGCAAGGTTGGGGCACAAATACAGGCTGGGTAGAGAATGGCTCTGAGATTGAGAACAGCCCCGAGGAGAAGGACTTGGGGGTGTTGGTTGATGAGAAGCTCAACATGA
The DNA here is from genome assembly GCA_013398125.1 of Aegotheles bennettii. Taxonomy (NCBI): domain Eukaryota; kingdom Metazoa; phylum Chordata; class Aves; order Caprimulgiformes; family Aegothelidae; genus Aegotheles; species Aegotheles bennettii. The sequence continues at coordinate 913,349 of VZRW01008816.1, forward strand.
GTCGGCAGTGTGCGCTTGCAGCCCAGAATGCAAACAGTATCTTGGGCTGCATTGAAAGAAGAGTGACCAGCAGGTTGAGGGAGGTGATTCTCCCCCTCTCTCATGAGACCCCACCTGGAGTACCATGCCCAGTTCTGAAGCCCCCAACATAAGAAGGTCATAGGCCTGTTGGAGCAAGTCCAGAGGAGGGCCACAAAGATGATCAGAGGGCTGGAGCATGTCTCCTGTGAGGACAGGCTAAGAGAGTTAGAGTTGTTCAGCCTGGAGAGTACAAGGCTCTGGGGAGATCTCAAAGCACCTTCCAGTACCTGAAGGGGCTACAGGAAAGCTGGAGAGGAACTTTTTACAAGGGCATGGAGTGACAGGACAAGGGGGAATGGTTTTGAAATGAAAGAGGGGAGATTTAGATGGGATATTGGGAGAAAATTCTTTCCTGTGAGGGTGGTGAGGCACTGGCCCAGGTGGCCCAGAGAAGCTGTGGCTGCCCCCTCCCTGGATGTGTCCAAGGCCAGGTTGGATGGGGCTTGGAGCAACGTGGTCTAATGTGAGGTGTCCCTGCCCATGGCAGGGGAGTTGGAACTTTGAGGTCCCTTCCAACCCACACCCGTCTATGGTCCTATGAGAAGAGAACAGATCCTCTGGAAGGTCACAATGAGATGTGAAATACATTGTACGAAAGGTGTTAAAAAAATCATGTTCTAAAATACAATGTACTAGGAAAACAGAAATTAAAATCTTGTATTCTATTATTCTATCATCCCTGGGAAAATAAACATGTTTTGTAACCCCTGACACCTTCACATCAAATTCAGAGACGAAATCACTGAGGGGGTTTTCCAGTCACACACACAGTTTCAAAGACAGCATGTCACAGACTTCCAACTCTGACAGAAAAAGACAGACATGGCTTTGGGTTGTGGGAAAGCCAATGTTTTACTGTTGTATGGTTAAAACCAGCTAGAAATCCACCAATTATTCTGTAAACTGAAGAGTAATGCTAACAACTGGACAGTCTGTGTCTCCACTTCAGGCAATTTAATATCTCCTATTTCCCTTTTCTCTCTATTCTATAAGACGCCAATAAATTCTCCTCTTCTTTTATCTAAGCTTAATTGGGGTTTTGGCTGTTATCTGGGCAAATTACTTTTTCGAATTCCTGAGGGAAACAGAACAGTGTCCCCAGGAGAGCTGAACACAACAGTCAGCCTACTGGTCAAGGGCAGGGGAAAAATTCCGTTATCCCCTTTCGAGGAATTGCCTCAGAGGGGTCAGTGGTATTATTATGAACAAACAAAGGACTAAATGACTTAAGGATACAATGCACCATTAGGGACTCAGATAGACTACTCGTAGTGAGAGGTAGGATTATACACAAACATGCTAGGAATAAGATGGGTATCTTAAAAAAGCCATGTTTTCACTGAAATACAGTGCACATGCAGAAGTCTTATCATTTTAATTATAAAAGTATAATTAAAGCCATACAATTGTCTTGATGTGGATGCAGACTCAGACGTATAAAGGTGTTTGTTCCATGATAAGCTAGTCTTGGAAACAAGAATAAAAGACATTTCTGGGATAAGGCATCTTGACACTATACATCTATGCCCATGGCAGAAGATGACTATTTCCATTACAGATGTGAACATAATAGAATAAAAACTGCACATAGACCAGTCCCAACAAAAGAGGACACATTTTAACAGAAATGGGGAAAACAGGATTCTTGATAAAAAAAGCATAAAACCCACAATTGTTTGTACATCAAAGGCACACCATTATCAACACAAAGGAAGTTTTTCTTCTCATTAAGGCCCTCCTTGGGGTTTGCAAATACAGACTTTCCACTAATAGTTCTCTGCATTGTGTAATTATAGAAGATGGGAACAGACCCAGAGTTATGAGGTACTTTCAATGGAGTTATCACTTTGCAAGTCTGAGCCTAGGATATTTATTATTTTTGCTGCTTTGTATCACTGTGTTGCTTGGAATATTTATTCAGAGCATTTGTGTTCCAAATATTTCCATTTTCAGAATACAATTCAATGTATAGACAGAGCAGCAGACTGTCTGCTTCCTGACAGGGCTGATAAGAACCAAAATGTTTACAACGTAAAACTGTCTGAGAAGCAAAGCAACAGACCTCTGCAGGACAGGCGCTCAGACAGGAATATCTATTAGTAGATCTGAAACATCTCATGCTGACAGAACCATCTACCTGCTATCCAGAAATGGTCCTCTGAGATACCAAAGTAACTCATAGGGACAGGCAAAACTATTTTTACTGTAAAAATACTACATCATCCCCCACTGTGGCCAGATACACTCCAGACATCAACATATTTGAAACATCTTCCTGTGACACCAACATACATGTAGTTTTTCCCTCCTAGCCTAAACAGCGTGCCTCCAAACAGTCTGTGATGGGCCAGGACGAGCATACATACTGTCTTACTCTGCTTGGATTTCTTCGACTCGACAGAGCATGGAAACTTAAGTTAACCTTTGTGTTGTTCCTAGCATTGAGCAGTTTTCTCTAGCTGCATGCTTAGGCAATGCCTTCTGCAATCCTAATAAACCACTGTCCCACACCAAGCTGCCCTCCCGGGGCAATTGTACAAGTAATTCACAAGAAGATCACAATATCCATAATTTTACTATGGCTACTTTGTGAGAGGGCTTGGGAGGAAATAAACAGCCCTGCAACAAACTCTGCTTTATGAATTATTCTGATGCAAATTTATCCTCTAAAACATTCCTCTTGTGCTAGAAAAAAGGAGTATAAACAACTGAGAATATATTATTATATTTGGATTTACTGGGGCCATTATGAAAAATTGATTAACTGTAACAAACCTCCAAACAAATACTAATTTAAAGAGTTAGGTGAGAACCACAGCAGCAATGAACACCTAACCAATACATTCACCTAAGACTGAAGTTTAATGTTGTGGATTTTAAAATATTTTTGCCTAGATCTTTAAAACACAAAGACACTTAAATCTGTTTGAAATGAATGAGAATTTTCATCAAACTGCTTTTGAAGGCCCTCTGGATTTCTCAGGGTATTATCATCACAGTTAATGTATTCACATAGGAAAAGAAATTGGCTTAGTCACACAATCCATCAGCCGAGGTTTGCAGCACCCTCCTCACTGAAGAAAATAATCTCATAGTACAATTTTGAATATTTTCAAACTGTTTCAAACACCAATATTGTTCTGTGCAGTCTGATCCCTTCCTACCACAATGGCTAATATGAAGATATCACTGTAAGATCAGGGCTCTAAGTCCATGAAATACTGAATTACAATAAAACTACTAAGTGCTGATTCTACAATGTTATAGAGGCACCTGTGTTTCAGTGAGGTCCAGCAGCTCCTTGGGGTGCAGGAGCGGTGGGGGCTCCTCAAGGAGCTGGCAGGGAGAACCTCACCATCCCAGCCAGGGAGCAGGAAAGCTCAAGGGCAGCCCTAGTCCTGGGCATCAGGCACCTCCGTGGAGTTGGGGATGTGCTGAGGCCAGGCCAGGATGTCAGCCCGTGGCCTGGGCCCAGCTCAGCAGGGCTGGGTTGGGGCTGAGCTGGAGGCTGGTACTCTTAAGGTATTGGTGTGGCTGGGGCAGAGACCGGTGGCCGCAGGCTGGGCTGACTGGGGCTCCTGGGCCCACAGGAGTGATGGGTAGAGCTGTTCACATACTTCTCCAAAGCAAAAGCAGAGCTGCTATGCAACTCATGCAAAAAATACCTGCAGGTTTTGAGAACACAGATGAAAAAGACAGCTGTGCAGGGAAAGGGTCCTGTCATAAGGAAAGGTTGGGCAGGAAGGTCCCAGCATCCATTTGTGCTGCAGTGTCCTGTCCACAGCAACGTCAGTTTCAGAACTAATAATCTGAAAGTAGGCACCAGAGAAAGGATAGATAGGTCAAACAGTATTTACAGTATTTATAATATTTATGGGTACCAGGCAAAGCATTTAGATGGCATTGCCCATCACTCCTAGGTACAATGATCCCACAATGGCATGGCTAGACCAAGCCACACTAACCAAGTGACACCATTTACAATTTTACCAGTCTAAGGCATGTCAGGGTAAGACACCAGGCTATGATCTTTCTCCTGTATGTATTCTTCTGATGAATTTTACAAAATGCCAAATGATAAAATTGGTGTCATTTTTAAAATAAGAGATGAGATCTTTCAATTTAAAAGCCCTAAATATGAGATACCAAGTTCAACATCAAAAGCAGACAATGAGTATCAGTTTAGGGCAGCTTGTGTCCATCCAAACAACACACAGTTAACTGCAAACAGCCCTCCTTGAACTTCTAAAAACAACCTGTGACCAGTCTTTCAAAAAAGTCTCTACAAAATTCACTTTGGGGAATTGGTTGGTTTTTTCCATCTCTTCCTAATGCAGCTTTAAATTAACATGTTCAATAAAGCAAGTAACACTCCAGCTCTAATAGCCAGAATCAGCCTTGACCCTCATTTTATCTTAGCTGGAGATAATTACTTGATACTAATGTAGAGTGCCACAGACATTCCTGAGCTTCACTGAATTATTATTAGACAGATTTTGGTTCAGATCACTCGGTATAGCACTACCTAGCTATATCTATATCCGTTTATTTTGTAGTATTCTTGCTTGCTTGCAGATGCAGGTCACAAACCTCGAATATACTTTCAAGTAAATCCACAGACTTCAGGACCAATCCCATAATCTGATACATGTGAGCGATCACATCAGTTGGTTTGTACAAATCCTTCTCAAATAGAAAAACCCATACCTGTTTCTCTGAACCATGTTAAGTGCATTTATTACAGGGGTAAATGCATGGAATATTCTGTACATATTCTGACATCGCACATGTCATACGTCAGTTATGTAACAAGCACTTACTGCTTTTTGTGGGTGTGTGTCACCATGAGCTGTCAATAGAGTTTGGCAAGCAGTACCTTGAAATTCAGTTACACGTCAGTGGATGAGTGGTTAATTTCATGAAGTCTAGACGGAAAGTCTGAAATTAACATGCATAAATTTGAATCAATCATTCCTGTGCATTTAGCAGTCACTGCACTACTGGTATCTATGGAAAAATGACCAGAGCTCTCTGGAATATCAATAAGAAGCCCACAATAGGTGGTTACCTGTCAACAAATACTGAAGTATCTACATAATCACGATTCTACCATGTTTGAAAGGATATATGATCTCCCCGAGTGAGGGGATCGTGCCCTTAGCAGCTATTTGCATTAAGTAATGGTCAGTCACGGTGGAAAATCTCGATGACTCAGCCTTAGTATACACAGAGCAGTGTTATGTGTCACATGGGCATAGACTGGCTAGTTTTTCACTAATCAGTTCTGAGAGTGCCAAAGGCTCACTGATTGTTTCATCAACTCAGGTTTATTCCAAGTACATACAGCTCATCAGATTCCAAGTCTGACAGACGCTGAAATACCTTGCAGTGTTACACAGCTGATGAGCACAGTGTCACAACAGCAAACCGAAATGAGGCAGAATCTTTCTTTCAAAATATATTATACTAAACACTAATCTTTCTCCTTCAGAATATACTTCAAAAATTAACTGTATCATGCCAAAATTCTTTAGTATTTAGACTCCACTACTTAACTGCATACTCCGAAATATCCTGCTTTCACTGTGTGTCTGCACTGACACCTCTACACATGTTGGAGTAATATAACAAATGCAGCCTTTTGTGTTCTTAATGGATCAGAACCAATACCAGGACACAGGATGGCTGATCCGAGAAAGCAACAGGCGCACGGGCATCAATGGAATGATGTACCTGATAAATGAGGCAATCCCCACAGTGGACGTTTCACATGCATCACACATGTTGCTTTGGTACCAGTGCTTTAAAGAAATATTTCAATCTTCCTCTGCAGCCTAGTAAGTAGTTAATAATCTTAATCCCATCTAGCATATTTTTAAACACTGCAAAACATTTGTTCTGTTTTATCTACCATACACATTCAGCCTTGACCAGGAGCGACACACAGAGCCATATATCCTCACACCTCATTTCTACTAACACAAGATCACTGTGGATCACAGGAGTTTAGAGCCTTCAAAACATTGTGCAGTACAGTAAGAAGCTTCCACTGCAGTGGCACTTACACGAAGCACAGAAATTTGTATGTAATTCAGTTCCTTACTTTATCCTGTGATGCTTCAACTTTCTTCTTGACTTTTTTCTGGTGTTTGGTACAGTTACATTATTTATTTAAATTACTATTATACTGTTCCAATGAGAGATAAAGAGTACCTGTAACACTTCTATCACTTACAAAAACTTCTCTTAGCTCAGATGCGAGTGTACTCTAACAGTTACCTGACTGTTACTTTATGCCTTACCTCACAACTGCTTGCCTTACCTGTCTTTCATCTTACTTAGTCCTCAAATTCTTTAGGTCTGGGAATTGATCTATTTATTACACCCTTGCAGGGTTCCTGGCATAATTTGGCTCGGTTTCATACCTGTGCCTTAAAATAAATACACAGTAACAGAAAAGGTTCTCTACTGCAGTTCCCTAGAGATGCTGCTCACCGGCAGCGCTGCAGTGCTCATTTCTTTCTAGTTCTCTGGCCAAAGCAATGCAAATTCATACCTTCCACTCACAGCAAACTACTGCACCTAAGAAAGGGCAGTTCAGCACAGCTTGACCCACACAGCCAAAGGTAGTAGATAGAATTTAACCAATTTTTATTAAGAAAAAGAACTCTAAAATCTATACTTGGTAGGTTTCATGAAGTGTATGCTAATTTAGAGAGTAACAGTTGATCTCTCTGGTAGAACCAACGATTCTGCCCTTTGTTCTGATCTTTTTCAAACAGACTCTGACCATAATCACACCAAAACATGCATTTTGTATCGCTAAGGTAAACTGAAAGTGCGGGAGAAGGAGCCCTTTTTATGTTGAGGGCTTCAGTTCTGGATACAAATGCACCAATGCCATGTTTATGGATTACATCATGTTGATGGTAAATAATCCAAATCTACCCATGTGCAGCTTTAAGTAGCCACATATTCTAAAGATACCAGATCACTTCATGAGAGGCCACCACTTCCTGAACCCACCGATGACTTTTACGTGCACTGGGGAAGCCGATGCCATTTTGGAACCAGACCAGGAGAAGCAGGAGTCCAGCACTGATTACCAGAGCCTTCAGTAGTGCAATACAAATGTTGAATTATTCTCACTGACGTAACAGATGAATTCACATACTTAAGAACCTCACTGAAATATAGCTGTAATTATGGTCTATTTTTCCTGACAGTATCTTCCAATATCACTAAATAAAGATTCTCGAAAGTGTGTGGACATTTCTGGACTAGGACTTAGAACAGCGGCTGAGAGGAGGGGGCCTCGACAGCAGAGTCATTGAACAGTTTCTCAGCACTATCTGAGTTAGTCCTCACATGCTGCTCTCTCCCATACATTAAATATCCCTAAGTATCCAGATAGCCCATGCAGTGATGCCTCTAAAAATAACAGTAGTATGCGTTATTTGACTGAACTCCATGCCTCCCCAAGGGCCTGCGAGGCAACAGAAAGTCAAAGTGAGGTAGGCATTAAATAGGCATTAAAACTGATTCGAAATCTCCTTTCCTAAAATCTTCTCTACTGAGCAAAAAATTGAGTAAAATCTTCATCCTAGTAAATAATTCATGATAAACACAATCTCTGGAATTTGAACACATAATTAAATGCCATCGTTAAACATTTATGAAGTTTGAAAAGTATGGTAGAGTTGAAAATACAGAGTATGTTAGTTACAGAGAAATGTGACTTGTCCTGATTATTCACTGAACCCCTGACACGCTGTAACACACAGCACTGATGTTGGAACTTGGAACTTGAATTACTGCATTCAATGTTTGTTCATAACAGAACTTTACAGACTATAAAGGAAGTTTTGGGTCTTCAGGGGTTTGTTTTCTTTTAAGAATCTGAAGTTCTACAGTGAAGGCACTAAGTGAGGTAGAAGGAGAATTGCTTGGAAGAAGCTAGACGAGTCCTGGCCTGAAAAATGTACAGATGTAGGTAGATATTTCAGTTATATATATAATGGTCAAACTTACAACCTTTTAACAGCACTGTGAAAGGCAATGAATGATTTGGCAGGATAAATACAAGTTCTTAATGTCACATCTTTACCTCTCAAACTAATCCCATCATAACCATTACTGATTGCTTTAGAAGAAAAGCAAAATACTGACAGTCAAATTTGAACACTCATTCTCTTCACAGAAAACCTTTCAAAACAGTTCTGCTTGGAAAATTGTTAATATTTTTTTCAAAAAAACCCTACGCTTATTAAAAAGTTTTCCCCTCAGTGTTAGTTTTACGTGGTTTTACTAAAATGCCATACTTCCTTTTTAAATGCAACATAGTTAAAGAAAATATATAGTTTTCCAGAGATCAAAATACATTAATATAAAATACGAAAATCTGGTTTTGAAATATCTAAAATGAAAAAAACTTAATATATTTTAAAAATGCTTTTGTTTTCTGGTAGGTTCTCCCTAAGAAAGAAGACAAATATACTGATATCAAAGTGTGTTTTCTTTAAGGCTGGTCCCTTTATATACAGCATAGTATGGGAGAATGGCAAAAGAAACTCACCCTCTCATTACCATCACAATATGGCTCACTGGTAAACACACAAAGTATATGAACTATATGCAACACTTTCAGATCCTTTCCATTCACTTTAAAACAGCTGAAGAAATACTCTTGCCACGCAAATTATTTGATATTAAATCAGTAACTAAAATAAATTTAATTTCACTTGGGATTCCTTTTTATCTCGGAGCGAAATAAGTAAATAGATCCTATTTGTTTTCATGTTTATGCTTTCTTTGATCTTCAAAACACAGGGAAATATACTGCATATTAAAGTAATTTTGTACACTCAGTATCATTAATTCCTCCACAAACCACAGCTACCAAACCACAGCCCCATTCTAGAACAGCACATAGCAATGCTCAGGAGTACCTCTCCCTCACAGGTTATTTATGAATGCTCATTAAAAAGTGCAAAGGTGCAGGCTATTAATTTATCCAATAAATAGCTAAAATAACATCTGTTATATCCTACAATATTCCTGACACTCAATAGCGGTAGGGTTTTAGAAGGCAAGTTTTGTTCTCTGTGCAATACCCTGCATAGGAAAAACGAACGTTCACAGCTGTCAGAACATATCTACAACTCTATTCAAACTAACAAGCTATCAGTAAACACCTGATACATAAGAACAAAAATATTTACAGCTGCAAATAACCGACAGTATAGGATAGCTTTTATTTAGTAACTAATTTGGGTGCCTAGCATCAAATCTAACTTCACTTTTATTACAGTTCACTTTAGGGAGCTAATTAACCATAAATCTGTCCAATGCTTAAATTCAAACCACCTTTTTTTAGGACTAAGGCTTTCTATGACAAAAGAAATACATCTGCAGAAACACAATTTAAAGATAGACCTGCATAATTAAATATGACTGAGAAATTCTGCACAGTTCCAGGCTGGATGCCCGACTGGATTTGCTCCAAAGAGGTATGACTTTTCGGAGCTCCGAGTATCAGGAGATTTGACAGTGGTCGTGCAGGAGCTACGGTCCTTCAAATCCTCATCTGTTTCTGAACAGGTAAGCTGTCTGCAGTAGTTTGACTATGGACATGATGTCTAGCATTAGTTAAGAGTTATGGGGCTCAAACCTGATTCCTGTTTAAAGACATCAAAGTCTGAGGTGGAATCAAGCTAAGGTATTGATCCTTATTATATGTAATAGGCAAAACAAGGACTGTAAGCCCTGCTTAGTACCATAAGCCTCCAAGATGCACCTAGCACAAAGATGTAACTGAAGCCTGGGAAAATCGAAAGGCAGAAGTAAAACAAAACATGAAACAGGATTAACTAAGCAAGAAGGAAGAAGAAAGTAGAAAGCAAAGAAGAAGAAAGGGCTAAAGGCAAGAAAATCCAAAATTTCATAAACAGCATTACACAGAAAACTACACTTATGGGGGAGGCAAAAGTCAAAAGCCTCAAAGTACTGGAAAATACAGTGGATAATGACAGGGGACAACTTTAAAAAAAAATTTCTTCACTGCGTGGGAACACAACTCATGGTCCTTCAAACACACCTCACAATTGTAACTGGTATTCAGAGAGGATCAGAAAAAATAACACTCCTCAGCTTTCTTCCTGACATCAAAACCTGCTTAAGAAAGGAAGATCAAAAGTACACTCCACCTACCAGCCAACCAGATAACACACAGTGCGAGGTGCTTCTGGGAGAGAAAGCACCTGAGCAAGGGGGCTGCATCTCACTAAGCCCACATAGGACAACTCCACGGTGAACTGCAAGCACAACAGTCCCTGGTGTGATGATCAGCACAGAGGTCTTCTTCAGGGGCTGACCTGCTGTACTGTCTAACCTACAGCTATAGGGAGGAAAATTTCAAACCTGATCTTCTATAATACAAAGACATCAGTGGATTAATGAGCTGTTAGAGGTAATGAAACTACATTTGTTGATTAAAAAGTGCTTGGATTATATTTTATTCCTCAAATCTGTGCATAAAAACAGATCCTGCATCACACTTCTTCATGAAGAGTTAAAATATCAAGAACTACGTTAATACAAGGGCACACTGCCTCTTCAGAGACACATTTGCATATCAACAATGAAATCTTGCAGAGAATACATAAGAACATTGAAAAGGATTTTTTCTTACAACCGAAGTGAAAGACCGAACTTATGGAGAAAAGAAGGGGAACTGTGTTTGTTCTAGCCACACACAGACAGTAGGAATCATTTGACCAATATTGCAGAAATGTTCAAAAGGCTGGATGATACTAGACTCTGCTCAGAAAAGATGAGAACTTAAACTGAAATATTGGGAAAAAAAATAATCATATATTTTTACTCCAAAAGGAAGGAAAACCTCAAACATTTTCTGGTTTCAAAAAGCCAGAGGTTATGCTAATGAACGTACAGGGTGGGAGACAGGCACAGCACTTTGCATGTAATCAATTCACTTAAAAGCTGTGAGTAGATAGTATATGAACAAATCAAGTTTCTAATTCAAGAATCCCTATGCTACAGCGTTAAGATTCGTGACACAAGTTCCTCCATGTTACAGGTTTTCTCATATTTCAGGAACCAAAATAGCAGTGTGCAAATTTCAATAACGTATTATATGATCACATATAATACGTACATCTCCGTATAGCTCTATACATTCTACCTTAGATACCAGTCTGTTACAGCTCAATCTAGAGCAGCTCAGTCCTTTAGCTCCCATTACAGCATCCTGTGGTTTTAAGTCTGCAAGTCTGCAGCACAAACTCTGATATCTGTCAAATACATTACTAAATAAAATACTGATACAATTATTAGAACCCCTCAACATCTGAACTTATGCATATATGCTAACAGGACTATGGCTTTCAGTTCTACATAACTGGAAGTTCTTGGGAAATGAAGCAAAAGGAAATGTATCTCCTAGTTTCCTGTCCCAAAGTAAAGAAAGATTTTTTTGTTTTAATCAGTAACAAAAAACATAGAAAATTATCACAGAATATACTTCAGTATTTATTACTATCCCCTAATATGTCCCACAGAAGTCACTGATTAATTTGGTATTGACTCTAGGACATCAGAATCCAATGCAAGACATTTTCATTTAATAAATTCTAACCAAGTACAAGATGAAAGTGCTGTCTACATTCCTAGAATGCCTAATGCTGTGTTCACCACATCAGGCTACCTGACATTGAGTATGAAAGCCAAGATAACCCTACGGAAGAATGACTCATTAGCATTCCAGAAGACGCCACCACCACTACTGAAGGATGTGTCTGAGTAGATAGTTTGGAAAAGGGCTGAATTTTAGAGAACTGCCTCACAGGAGGTGGAGCAAGAGCCCAGAATATGGCACCATATGTATTCCTATCAGAAGAGGTGAATAACTAAGGTACCCACAGGCCAACAGTTTTTCAGAGAGTCACAAGATAAAGCTTTGCAAAAGGGTAAGGAGAAAGAGCAGGTTTAAGACTGCAACTCTCCAAGTAATTATATAGTTTTCTATAACCTGACAGACGTGTAAATAAGCATCTGTCCTTCTAGAGAGGAGTGTACAGCCAATAACTGTTTACATTCAAGATGATGGTACTATAACCCTAGGATTACTGACTATCCTTCCTCTCATTACTTAATATGGCTCATCTTCTACCACAAATCCCTTATATGACATACATACAGCAAGTCTTCACACTGGCTACCATGGACCCGTAAAGATTGTTGCTTCACTACCTACAGCCCAACTGAGTTCTCCACAGCAAGAACCAAGGTGAGTAGATCAAACTCACCTGTGCAACCCCAGTACCACTGCTCTCCAAATACATATGTATGCTCTGTATATGTGACGGGACAAAACACGGAACGGGAAGGGGAAGAAAGACAAGACATGACATATCAGAAATGCCACTACAGCAAATCATGCCACTCTGTGTGCTAATTTACCTGGTAAATTTTAAGGGTAACTGCAGTACACACAAAAATACACTTGGTAATAAACCCTTAGCTGCTCTAAATAACCAGACGTTATAATAAATGAGCATGGTGAATAGTCACATAACCATTTCTCTTTGATTTCAGTGGGATTCAATGTACCATATCTGAGAAATTATACTGCACAGCTGATAAAACACATACAGCATTACATAAATAATAATGGATATTTTTGGGTTTTTAACTTTTGATTCTATAAATAGTACTTTGTATTTCATATTGATTTTAAGGCACATGTAGTACACTATGTCCCTTTACAATCAATGAGGAGTGAAAATACAATTACTGAAAATCATCTGGATTAAGATAAATATGATTGACCTTTTGGCCCTTTTCCATGGTTTCAACAAAACAAGCTGAGAAACAAATTTAAGATTATGTCTATATTTAAGAGTAGCACAAATGAATAAGACATTTGTGACATCCAGAGCATGGGATGGACCTACAAACTAGACAGTAAAATTGCTCAGGTGAGAAACAAATACATGATGAGTTGATCTGACATTTATTTTCTTACCACCTGCTTCTTGTCTGTCCCCTATCAAGCTTAATTTTCTACCTAAATCAAACACTGAAATCATCAGCACTTTTCCTTCAAAAACTGGAATTTAGATTCTACAAAATATGCTTAATCTTCTGGAAAACAGCATTAACACAAGCACAGGTAATTATATCAGAATATCAAATAAATGGATTTAACAGACTTCTGCAACACCCATATAGATTAACTCATCAGTCAAATTTAAATGCTTGAATAAAACAATAATGCTACTTACTAAACAAGCTTATGAAGAGCTGATAGATTCTGTAGTTGTCAAGAGTAGCAACACACACCTGAGGATAATCATAAACACTGCAGCTGAAAACAGAGTTGCTGATTCCCGCACAGAGGGTGGGGAAGATAAACAGAATTAAGAGTACTGACAGAAAGGCAAATAACAAATAGCAAAAAAATATCAACATGCCATTTTGGAGTTGTACCACAAACAAACAAATGCAAAATACTACATCTTCTCCAGCAGGACACAAACAAATTAACTTCAAAACCAAAGACTCTTCCATTGTCTTGCAGAACATTAATATTGAATGTGTAAGTGCACTGTTACCTCAAAAGAAACATTTTCCTTCCAATTTCTACAAACTTAATCATGTCTCCTCTATTTCTTGCTTTTTTTAAAGCACCCAAGTGCTATGGGATGGTTCTTTTGAACTAATGAGATTTGAGACTTACATTATCACTATCTATGAGTAAAAGGGAAAATGTGTCTCACTGGACTTTAGAGCAGAGGCTTTCAGTACAATATATCTTAATGGCATATTTAATTTGCAGCCATTTAATATCCACAGCAACAGACTCACGTACTTTGCAATGAGATGAGGAAATAACACAAAGGAAAAAGAACTTTAAACAAAAAAATGTCACACTGAGACGATATATAACGTATAATTGGCATTTTTGAGACTACCCTTCTTCCAATACAGGATTTAACCTTTACTGAAAGGAGACCACGGAGCTAGTTTCTCTGACTTGAGAACAGATGTTTCAGTGCGTTCCACTTTAGCACTGGTGTCTCAAAATAACTTGAGGGAAACACTGCTACACTGCTATGGAATAACTAAAAGTTGATTTATGTTGTCATCATTGGGCTTCAAAGCACAAACCTTTTCTGCTTTCAAGCCAAATCCACCGTGTATCACAAATTCACATATCCCACCTGTATCCCATCTCATATCCCAACAATACATATCCCATCCATATCCTCACTTTTACTGCAAATAAGAAGGTGAACCATTCTGAAACACAAATCTGAACTGGCACAACTGAGCTGTTTCAAAAGCTGGATGAATCTTTCCAAAAGCTTTATCAGTGTGCAAATACTGAATCTGGTGTCCCCTTCTTCATATATTCAAAACTGGTGATTTCACATACACCAGTGGATCACTTCAAACCCAGAGGCTACCTAGTTTATAGTGAAATTATCACTTTGAATTTCATCTTTAAAATGAGAGTCACTGACCCATTCTTCACCCTAAGGGCTCAGAGCCCTTTAGGAAGAGCTATGCAAGTGCTAGTAGGTATGTCATGTTAAAACAATAATCAATAGAACAGGACTGTCTCCTTGCCCTGTGTTTGAAAGCACTTGGCACCTCAGAGCCTGCTCTGCAAGAAGGTTTAAAGAAATAATGTTTATTTATGTTAACATAAATATTTATGTTATTTACCTTATTCTGTAATTGTCCTGTTTGCATTGCCCTCAGAGGCAGTTAGCCCACAGCCAGGTCTGTTTGCAGAAATCTACTTCTTGTATAGCCTTGAAAAAACAATCTCTCACATACTGTCACACTATTTTCATTTCTGTATTAAGAAAGCAAACGAACTGCCAAACATCACTCACTAAAACCAATTTACAATTTGCCTTCTTTAAATGCTGTTTTCAATAGAAAGCATTAGGTAAGCACCGATTCATGGGAGGTGCGTCCTGTAGAAAACATCACTCCTAGAAGAATACGTCCATGGCAAATGTTTAGAGAAATGTTTGAACAATTAACACAGGAAAATGCACTCCTTGGGGTTCTTTAATTTGCAGTTAGATGAGAGTGCTGACAGCATTTGTTCTGTATCTTCACTATTTCTCAGAAGCCTCTGTAGGAATTAGAGTTAGTGTTTAAAAGTGGGAGGCAGAGTAAAGGTTAGGAGACATGGACCTTTCACCCCCACTGCTCCAGCCCACACCTAAAATAAAAGTTCTAATGCCTTCTACAAAGTTACCAACCATATCCCTCACTGATGGAAAGCCTGTAACAACTCAGGATGTGGAGCCTGATCTTCTTGGGAGGAGGAACACTCTCTGAAACCTGGGGCATACCCACACACAGATTCATCCTGAAATGCTGGGATTTTAATATCCAAAGATTCCAAACTAAGATGTTAACCTGGTTGTATTTTATACTAAGCCCATTTAATACTTTTAAAATGTTATATAGGAGTGTTCAAGTGGGCAGATACTGTGAAGTGTCCAAGAATGGCTTCACACCAACCTTTTACTTAGCTGTGGCAAACAGTAGAGATCTGAACTACTCTGCTTACCATAACAATGGAGAATATCAAAAGGAGAGAATAAATTTAGAGACAGCATGGAGCTGCTCTAACTCTCACCAGGGGCGAGAGCGATACAATCTAGTTCCAGAGATATGTTACTGTTTGAATTTCTCTTTCAGTTTCAAATGCAGGACTAAATCAGAAGTCAGTTGCAGTGTAGTAATATTTACAAACCATATTTGTATTTAAAATAGTAAATATCTCAAAAAAGCATGTAAATGTATAGTAAGACATTGTATTTTTGGATTCATAAAGGGTTTCTGTACCTGCATCTCCAGTTCCAAGTTGAGTAATGCATCCTTCAATCTCATCAGACAAATGGTTTTTCTGTTTGTTTGATTTTTTGTTTCCCCCCCCTCCCCAGCTTTTTTAATACATACTCTTCTCCATTTCCTCATATTTAAAACAAAATATATAAAAGGCATTTGGGGCTCACATTAACATCTAACTAGCAGCAAAAACTGTCACATCTATTTTATCCCTCCTACCTCCATGATTACAAAGTTCTATTAACTGTAAGACAGAAGCAGTTCACAAAGATAATCAAGAAGAAAGGTCAGTGGTTTACGAAAGAAAGTTCTGGCCTTTCAGGGCACTGCTGGGACTTGAGCTCAGTGCTAGTTTCCAAATGAAAAGACAGAGATTCAGTGTCCCTCGATGGTACAATCCAGGCACCACTCAAAACCATACAGATTTCCTCAGATCTGAGGATGACCACTGAAACATCAACCCTTGAATGGGAATTCCTTACAAATGGTCATTGCACAGACACTATCAGAATAACATGTGACAATAAGCATTGCCAAAGTCTGTCCCTTATTAAAACCTAGACCTGCTGATAGAAAAACAAGCATCACTTTCTATCGTTGCCACCCTTAAATGTAGAAAATACTAAAAAATGGTTCCAGTTTCTTCTGTGGTATTCTAAGTTCTCGTGTGCCTTTAACAATGAGATGCATATACAAAGCTGTTTAGAAACATTCAGTGTAGGAAGTATTTTGGACCTAACAGAATGCCTACCGATACAAGGCCATTAGGAGATGCACAACAAGAAGTGATGGATTGTAATAAAGAAAAAAAAAGAAAGTTGTTTGAAGCTGCCTTCCCTGACAGTGTCTCAACACCACTTGACGGATTATTTGTCAGGGTTCACCATTTGTGAGTCATGTATCTAGCTTAAGCTACAACATCGTGGCAGGTGTATGTGTACTTCAGTGTCTCACCAGGACGGTCTGGTTTGTACACCTTCACTCTGAAAGCTGTGCAGTGCAGCTTTTATTGCAGTTTTATTATCCATGATAACAGGATTCACTACTTGCAGTTCTCCAATTTTCTTAATTTAAACAAGAAGAACAGAATTGTCTTATCTTTATTTTTAGCCTTTGAAATGGAAGAGAAAATATTTACTCCTAATCCATAAAAAGCAAAGAAAACTGAGGCTAGGTAGACTTCAGCTAGGTAACGTTAAGCCTGAAAGAAGACCTTATTTTTTTTTTCAAAGATGATACTCCATAAATCCTATATTTCTGTAGCCAGTTGCCCATATCTCACTACTGCACTACATAAAATAACTGAAACTTTCTGTATCTGTACTCTTGTATTTATAATTTTTGTACTTGCTCTTCAGACCGCGCAAATTTTAGGCAAAAATGTGAGGGCTATCTCAACACTAAGCATGCAGAGGATGCCCTTACAGTCTAAAGAATTTCAGGAGACCTACCATTTTCATCTACTAGACCAAATACAGTCATATCACAAGTGATGTTGCCACAACTCAATGTTCAAGGAAACTCTGGATCAGCATGCACAGAGAGGTGAAGGGCTGAGCTGACTAAAGACAACTTCTACCTTTGCTCTTGTAAATGATCGTTCCTGGTATATGGCAAGATTCTTCCTGCTCTTTCAGTTCTTGTTTCACAGGATTATGATAGACTTCATAATCCAAAAATATCAGTCAGGTACTTCATACAACCACAACATTTACATTCCAACATGTTTTAAGCCATCCTACTGGTCATCTTCTGCAGTCCGGCAAGGATTTTCTTTTTCTTTATACTAAAATATGATGGGATTACTTAAATATGTAAAGAGATATCTGAGATGCGCTATCGTGATTCTTCTCCACATCAGTGAAATTCACATATTTGATTTTAAAACTGAATATATATTTAATATGTCATATAATAGATACCAAAAGCACAATATAATACAATACAACAAAATACGCACCAAATATTTTTAAGGCATAATAAATTAATGAACTTTGTGTAAGTAGCTGGTGCCACTCTGAGGAATACACTGTTTCCCTAAGGACCCAAGGATGCCTATTTACATGCTGTTCAGTGCCTGCATTTGCATGCCCCATTAAAGTTTATTAGAGACCAAAATACTGCGTAGCCCTGCTGCACACATCAAATACCATGCTTAAAGAGTTAACCTGCCCTAAGTCACCAGAGTTGTTGCAAAATGCATGTGGTTCAACACGCTCTGAAAACCAGGTCATTTATTTAAGTGCCTATGTACTAATTTAGAGTGAGATCTCAGTGTCTCGGACATAGTCAATGACACTTTGACAGAACCTGAAAGCCAAAACCACAAGTGTGTTCTTCAAAAGCCTTGTTCAGCCACCACCTAAACCTGTGCTTAAGGACTGCTCTTTCTGTGTGCTTCGCTATGATCTGACGGGCTAAATCTGGCAGCCTTGCAGGACACCCAACATTGCCACGTATGATGAAGTTGTGGGAGTTAAAGGTCAGTAAAACAGCTAAGAAAGCTCTTTGGAAAGTTACAAGGTAATGCTGTAATCTCCAATTTATGTGCTTCTCAAAATGTGCTTTAGCAGATTCTGGAGCAGGAACTCAAATACGTTGCATACCAATGCTCTGTAAGATCCCAACTCAAGATGACAAATTGTGTTCTCTTTTGTTGTCTTTTATCTGGGCTGAACCATCCTCCACCTGCCCAAGCACAGGGCTGGACTGAAAGTGCATGTAAGTATTTTTCTGCTGGGCAGCCTTACACAGCAGAATAGGTACCACAAATCCAGTTCAGGTGCATTACACTCCCAGCCCACTGTATATAACTTCACTGTTACATAGAACAAGGTCTGAGATTTCACTTCCAAGCCACGCATGAAAGTCAGGTATCTCAAGTGATTGCTTGTGCACCTACCCCAAGGTTGAGACCCTTTGGTTTTTAACACTTCAGCACTTTTCAAACTCTTACATTAAATTCCTTGCTGGACACTCAAGGTCAAAACCATGGCTTGAACTTTTTTGATTCGCTATCCCTCTACGACATAAGGGATTAATACTCCTGTACTTTAAGGCAGGAGTCTCCATTTACTGCTTCTATGGCACTTGGAGATGCTCAGAAGCAAGGTGATACCTAAGTACAAAGCATTATTATTTAATGATTTGAGAGAAAGAGCCTCATTTCAGCAAACGGGAAGGTTGTATGTGTGTAAAATACAAAAACAACCACTTGAAACTATATTTGAAGGAGAATGCAAAAGAAAATTGTTATTTGTTGCAAGTTTCTTTTCCTATCATTTTAAAAAATAGCCTGATTAAAAAAATACAGGCATCTTGGGCATCTACCACACTCAAAGGCTTCTTTGTAGCATATTTTACCTACTGCTTCAACATACAACCTGTGCGACTTTGCTATATGACTTATTTGCACAAATTGCACTAGTTGGCTATTAGCAGGTAATTATTAAAAAAATTCCTCTTCCCAAGTTTTAGCTAGAACAACAGTAATTAAAGAGTACAGCCATCCACAGTGAAATGTGAACCTCTGATACCTATGGCACAATATTGTGGCTCCTTACTGCCAGTTTTATACCCCGTTTGGGCTAAAATACTAGCTTTAATCTTTCACAATGAATTTAACTTTTCCTCCCAACTTCACCATTCTTTTCATACAGTTTTGTTTCAAGTCTTGCCTTGTTTAGATAAGGTTGCGATTATATATATTATGCTGCAACTACAGCACATTGCTTCTTTTGTGCCTTAATGTTGTAATTTGAAAAGAAAATGTGAGAGTAATTACTGATGTAATAAACATGAACATACTGTAGACAACTTTATGGAATTTTAATTAGGAAATTTAAGTTCATGAAATGTCCCCTGTCCTTTCAAGGAGCTGTTATCCACCGCACATCTTATTTTAATGAATTTAGTATTTTGAACACTTCCTATCAACTTTGTCTTCGTATTTCACAAGCATAAACATGAAGCAAATAATGATGCTCCTAAGTAAGAGTTAGAAATGCCATCTTCTTATAGAAATACATATGTCTAATACAGCTTTCTCTTTTTATTGATTGCTCTGTGCAAAAATATGAAGGCATAAATACTAGGAGAGTTGACTCATTTTAATTTCTTTGCACTTAGACATGGCCTCAGTCTAAAGAAGGATCTAGCCAGACTCTGACAGTTAAAGATTAAGAGTCCTGCAATACCAACAGGCTTGACAAAGGAGCTTAACTTAATCCTTAAGGCAGTATAAGGTGTCTTACGTGTATTACTGCATAGGAGCACACTTTGATAAACACAGCGCAATGTAGTTTTCAGTAGTTTTACTGATGTAAAGTACAGGACACGAAACAAACAAAAAATTGGCAGATCTGTTTGTTTTCCAAGGGAAACAAAAAGGAACTAGAAAACTTACTTTTTTAAAGATTACTTTTATTTTGAATTTCAAAGTCTCAGTGCTTTGCACAGACTGGTACACAAAAAATCAATTCCAATAATATATTAAAAAAAAGACAGGCAGATGCAACCTCATTATCCACAATCAAGAGGCAATGGGACTACAATTCCAGCTAAACTGGCTTACACACTGCTCTGATGTTGCTGGTTTTACCTCTGATTTAAGCCACAAGTTTTTTCACGTACTTCCTGTGAGTACAGCACTCAATTTTTATAAGTCTTGAGAACTTAAATAATTGTTGGTCCTAGGATTTAGCATGACATGGCTAAGATCACCTCCTGCAGCTTCAAGTGGAATTAATCTTCTTGTTTTATTTTCTATAGACCGTGAAAATTAACCATGATACCTGAAAGTTCAAATGTGAGGACACTAATTGCCATGTTAAAACGATTTTTTTCACATCATGCACTACAAATAGGATATGTCATCTTCATAACACACTGAAAAATATCCCTAGGAAGTGGCATAATTATAAAAAATCATTTCTGAGAAACTTTAATAAAGCTGATGCATCTTATCATCAATCAATTTATTCTATATGTGTCTGAGAGCACCTATTAGCATAATGGTTCTGTCTGTTTTTAGCATAAACTGTATTTCTAAGGTGCTCCTAACACAGCAGTTTCACTGTATTCCATATCAGTGTGAAACCTCAAAGACACATTTTCAGGTCCTGTGAATTGCCTCAAATCTAGATTTGATCTCAAGATACGTGCTATTACAGGTTATATGTATATGTATGTATAGGATTTGTTGCTATTTCATCTTGACACCAGCGACAGTCAGCTGCGCTTTCTACTGAAGCCCAGGATGCTGCACATCCAGTGTCTTTCATGAGAGCAGAAACGTGATCCCTACATTTACAAGAGGGTAACAAGCTGTTCGAAGTTTCAAATCAGCACAGCTGGGAGTGAAAGGTGATTCTACAGCCTCATTTCACTTTCCAGGCCAAAATGTCCACAGGCATAATTAAAGATATTCAGAAAGCTGTTCTGTATTGCATAAATTGCTGTAGATCAAAAGGGATCACTATGCTGGAAGAAATCAGACACATTAATACCAGAGATACCCTCTTGGCCCTGATATCCCTCCTCCACATCCACCAGCTGCACAAAGTACCTCATTTATGCCCTTAAACCACCAGGGATACACCAACACTACTCCTGAGAAAGAATATTCAGTAGATCTATAACCAGATTCATTGCTTCTGTACGCTGCTACCAAGACATAAGGCAGATACAGTGAAAGTGAAGAATTTAGCTCTAGTTTTGATTCCGCTTGTAAAAAAACCCAGAGCTTTTAGGTGTTTATAAAAATTGAAAGATAAATCAAAATTAAATCTATTAATATGATAATTACATATGGAAAGAGTAACATTAAGGCTCAGTACTCTTACATTAGATAGTGAAGATATTGCTAAATATCCTACCAGAAAATTTCTTCATTAACCGAAATTAAGATAAAGTCATCAACATTTCCAAAGAAATGTACATGGTAAGAATATCAGAAAACAGAAATGAAAACACAAGCATTACAAATGAGATAAGCTATGTATATAGAAATAGCCACGTTACAACCAAAATAACCCACGTTCTCAAATGTGATTTTCTAAACCAAAGCAATTAAAATATTTTCTTTGATAAGAATGTGCCCAGTGGAAACAGCAGATTTTATCATAAATGTTGATTTAATTGACTACATCCATGTTCTGTGAACTTAAATTTAGGGTCTCATTTCAAACTCTGAAATGAGATGACCAAACTTCAAGTAAGAAGAGTGCTGTGAGGTATGTACGTAAGCCGCCTGACTGAGCACTGAGTAGTGTGCAATTGTACAATAAATCTGTAGGTTGTAGTCATATTCTCCAATCGCATTAGGTAGAAAATTCTTGGTGGTGTGGCAGGGGACTGAAAACACTCCTCTGAGGCAGAGTTAGGAAACCATCAGGATACAGACTAGCAGGCTTTTGCAGGGAAATGCAACCAAATACTGACAGTGCTCCATACAACCAACCACATGCACTGAGATTGTAGGACACCGAGAAGCTCTATGGTGTAAACTGTATAACCACACAAAATATGCTGCTGAGCCCAAGATAATAAACCCTGCCTCTCTGTCAAGCTTATTAGTTCTGGCTTAGCAACATGCTAACTGCAGCTACTCAGCTGCCAGAGCAGAGCCGGTGCATCCCCAGCCAGCTCACAGGGAGGGCAGAGCACACTCCCGTCTGCTGGCACAATCCCATACAGACATATGCTCAGACATCATGTCAGCTGGCACTCAGCAAGGGGGGGAAACCCTTCCTGAAGGGCTGGTTATTATGTATAGCCCATTCATGTCCGAGGTAGTTCTCATGGACAATGTGTGCAATATTATAACAAACTGTCTCAGTCTTCAAGAGGCTCATGAATCACTATTAAAAACAGAAGGAAATCTAGAGCAGCATTACGAAGAGAATACATAAGTAGATAAATGGAAAGAGTGGTGACTTTGAATAGGCTTTTCACTTGTAAAATGTATTTTGGATAGTCATCAATAATATCAATAATGACCATTTTATGGAATATAAGTGTTAAAAAATAAATTATCTAAATAAAACAAAGTATTTTGTTATGTTTTATTTTTAAAAAAGAGGAGTTGATCTACAATTGTGCAGGCGCAGGCAGAGGAGCTGGGGGAGGACAGGCAGTACTAACTCCACAACACTGGCAGCTGCAGTCAGACCACTGGCTGTATTTTGAGGTTTTATGTTCCTATTTTAAAGTCAACCAATATGCTGAGATGTGTAAAACTAACCCTTTTACAGTAGCATTAGGAATAAAACGGACAGCAACAAGATTTAGGAGCACGTCTGTCATTATTCTAAACCTCCAAGGACGAAATTTAGCCAAGTGTCTGCAGGACTAACCCAAAGATGCCACACTGGAGGTGACAGCAGAACAGGGAGGGGACAGCAGAGGTTGTACAACACCACAAACTGCCTGTGAGCCTCTGTGCTCTGCATAAAGACTGAAGATAAGGCTGGGGAAGCACTGCTTCCATGCATTTAGCCAAAAGCTTTCTCACAAGGACTATGGACAAGTCTTGGAAATCACAATGCTTTCTAAACATATCTTTGCTGTGGCCAAATGTTCAATCTCTGCAAACACAAAGTGTATATACTTTGGATGGCTAAAGTTAAAAAACAGCTGTTATTTCAAATGCAGCTTCAGTCTCTGAGACTGCACTTGAGAATTGTCCAGAAATGTTTTGGGCATGTCTGTACCATCATTCCCTAGGCACCTTGTGTAGCTTTCAGCCTACCCTGACCCTGGATGGCACAGAAAGCACAGCGCAGAGCCAGCCCAGCTCCAGAAGAAATGTACTCACCAAAGGTCAGGATTTACTTGTTCAGCTACCGTGTGACTACTCTGCTTCCAAATTCAAGCTAACAAGCTGTCTTGAACTACACTACGTAGACTTACTGACCCAGCCTCCATTAGCTTTGGGATCCCTGCATCACACTTCATTAGCCCATAACCATGTGCTACCTTCCTGTCAGTTCCCCCAATTATGGGCCCTCTCAGATGCTTACGTTTCCTACAAGTCACAAAGGTGAATTGCATTGAAACAGAATAAAAATGTCTACCCACAGAGAATGCAATGCAGGTGAGAAAGTTTAGAAGATAATGAGCCTGAAGGTAACTCTCCTCACTATCTACAGAACACAGCCTGGGAGAAAAGGTTTTAACCTCACGCAGGCCAACTGGTAAGGAGCATGGACTTGGTGATGAAGGCAGTCACTAGGAGCCTATTTCTCAGCAAGCCATTTCTTAAGCATAACAATATTCCTTTAACTTTCCTCTGCACAAAGCCTGATACAGATGTACATTTGCACAAACTTGGACTGTCGAATTTTTCTTTTCCTTATAGATAATTCTTAGACTGATGCTCTGCTGAATGTTATTACATTTACTTTTATGACCTGCTATAGCTGAGGGCAAGATATATTCAAATTTAATACTGTCCAACAGTACAAAATTTACAGAATATTTTGTTTCTGCAATATTAACATCATGCCAATACCTGAGGATGCTAATAACATACTAAAACAAAAATATAGCATTTGCTAAACAAAAATGAGTATTCCAAATGTATTCACTTTTTACTAAGAAACATTCTCCTCCTCTTTTCCAGGTTATTTCTTACTAAGACATCCATTCTGTAACAGAAATTTTTCTACAGCTGCAATGAATTCTTAACATCTTGTATCCAATGATGAAATACACATTTATATATTCTTGTTCTATGTTACTTACAACAGTCCAGATTATTAAATCTGAATTAAGAAAACCTGATCTATGCTACCTGGACATCATATAAACCCATTTCCATTCCCTTTTCTTGGACAATGAACATTCTGCAATAGTTTACTGTCATTGTGAAAAGATATTCTAGTAATCTACTAAATATATCAGTTTGCCCCCTCTGTATTTTAATATAACCCAATCTTATTCTGAGGTTTTCTTACAAGGTCCCGGTAAGAATCTAGTATTTATTATTGCAGCTAATACACACATTGTGCTGCTCTTACACCGTATTTCTCTCTGAATACAGTCCAGGCCCTAACAGTATTGCCAGATTTCCTAACCTCAGTCCAAATGTGGTATATTCTCTATAGGAACGTGTGTGCGTTTCTCAGTGCCCGACTCTGTCTTTCATATAACACCATCAAGAGGCATCTCAGAGCTCCACTTCTCCATTCGTATTTTACACTTTTGTTGCAAACAGACTCTCTGAGGGAAAAGGTTTTAGCTTTGACTTGTCCCCTCACTTCCTATGTAACTCTTATTCTTAACTGCATTTGGATATTTTCAGAATGACAATGGAGAACAATTAATAGCAGTTTCTGAACTGAAAATATTTGCTTTTCCAGCTGATAATTAACCTGGTCGTAACACTCGAAGCTTTGACTATTAGAGCAAAATAGTGATGACTAATCGAGATTGCTCAGGGATGAGGTGACACAGAGCGAGGTGAAACATCACAATGCTTCATCTCACCTTCAAAGTAGCTTTTGTGCTGTCACATCTGCTTACATCAGCACCAAACGACTGCTGATTTGATCATAATTGCCATAATTAGAAGTTCAATTAATACACTGAGTTCTTTGTATCAATGCCACCTCAGCATCAAGGATGTGCATATGGAGCATTAGTGAGCAATACAGGTTAAACTAATAAGGAAGGTCACCAGGAAAAGGAAACTACCTGCAGTCTGTTGTTCTGAGGATATCACATAGTTAGAATGACACTCAATATCCACTTAGGCCCCAGGACAAGGAGAAAGGGAGAACTTAAGGAACTCTATTGAGAGATATCCATCAGCTGTGAACAAAAATTACATTTCCTGTCATTGAAAATCTCATTTAGTTCAGACTTGCTTCCACTAAGGATTAAAACCCTTCAAAAGAACACTTTGTCTTCACAGGAAGATGAAAATAGCGTGAAATGCTCACAGTGAAAGACTGTGTGCACAAAGTGCACAATATGGTACATTTAAATGGTTATCAAATCTAATACATACCAGCACATACTAGAAATATAAATGTGGTCATTGAAACTAATGATGAAAACGAAAAGAAAAAAACGTAAGGGGTTTTGCATGAGAGACAGGCAAATCTCACTAGCAGTGTCACCAATTCCCTGCCTGGAAGTATTTTGCATTTCCACCTAGAATTTTCACATTCACAAAAGAAGATAGGGAAGCAGACAATGGAAAAAGAGAGCACCCACTTACTAAAACATGATGCACAGGATATTCATAAAACAGGAAAGATCACATTTACTCATTCTTCACTTTGCACAATTCAGGATAAAGACCATAATCCAGAATCAATTAAAAAACACAAGTGCAAAAAAAAAATAAATCTTCACGTTTCTGCAATTTTTCTTCTACAAAGAAGAAAAAAAGAACTTAAGTCTTAGTCAGTTGTAAAAACAAGATAACATATTATGACCAATTTCATGGTATCAGATACTGCTGCGAGATGTGACTTTTTCAAAATGTGAGAAAATCAGAACACAATTCTGCATTAACTGTCTTGACCTGACCATCTACCTATGATCTATGTTTGTACTGAAATCAATCATCAAGAGTTTGTGATACAGTCTCTGAAACAATCTTTCTGTTTCAGATTCTATGAAAGAATAAAGCTACATCACAGAATGTCACAAATTACATGGGGCAAGATCTTCACCTTGTATAAACTCGAATACTTTCTCTGTTTTCAGTATTACAACAGTGATTTTCTCTCCTTTATCTTCTCAGTAACTAGGAAGTGATCAGAGCACAGCTAATTTGTGGTTGAGTAGACTTTTATGCATCATGTTACATGAATGAATGTCATAACACCACGTATTAGATGCATATCAAATATCTTTCAATTTTAAGAGACATCTGAATAGTTAATAGTACCTGTACTATTTTAGACAATTCTTTTAAGCAACAGGTTCCAACTTCTGCCTGGAGTCAGTACCTCTACTAGTTAGATTTAATCTTTAACAGCTCTTATTTTAGAAAGAATTAGGTGACAGTGATAACTGTAAAATAGTATGTACTTTTACTATCCTCATAGCTAACATTTATGTTCTCTCTCAAGCAGACACTGGAGTCAGAATTCTATATAAAAAAATTGTCCAACTACAGAATCTGGCCTTTTTCATAAAATAAATGCATAAACTGCACAGCTAACTGATACCTATACATAAATGTTTGAAAATATTTCAAGATATTCTAAGTAGGAACAGTGCCAGACTAGGACTACTTGCTCTTTGCAGAGGTGCCAAGTAACCTGGAAAAGAAGAAAATGTACCATCATTTCCTATCACTGCTGTGCACTGTGTATTGCACACTAGGTATTACCATCTAGTGCACACAGAAGCTGCTAAAAATTTTAGACAAGAGTCATCAAAATGAATGAATCCAGTATTATGATTTGTTAAGCTGGAAAAACACACTACTGCAGTAGCTCAAAAGCAAGAAAATAAAATGCACAAGGTAGTCATAATTCATCTGTTGGGTAGATCTGGTAAAACAATTGTCTCTGCTCCGTGTGTGTCGATATTCAGGACTGCCACAGTCCTATTTTTTTTTTTAACTCTGTCAACTGCATGAGGGTTTTAATGAATCTACAGCTTATCAGCATAAAAGGTAACTACACTACCTCAAAATACAAGGGTGTTTTTGGGCTCACATCTTGCATAGATATCCAAGACAGACGTGTCCCCCAGAAAGGTTATTCTAGAATAAAGTCTCCCCCTTGTGGATTTCTCACATAATAAAAGCTCCATCAATTACTTAATTGCATAATAAAGTCTTTGATCCTTCCTTTGTGGGTAAGAGTTTCAGAGGCAAATAGGAACATGAAATCATGGTACATGGTTTACATCAGCTGCGTGGACTCCATCCCACCTCTGGCAAAACAAGCTGTTTTGTTGTAAGGTACGTTATGATGTTCTGATAAAATCATTTGAGAGACAGTAAAACCCTCAAAATAATTTATTTCCTTCCTATCTCCATGTAAGTTAGTTATGAAGGTTTAGTGACACCCCCCCCCAAACTACTCACCCCCAAACCATCAATGGTTTAACTACTTAGGCAAAAATTCAATTTCAAACTCCTTCTATCTAATGCTCATTAGAAATAATATAAATCATTGCAAGATTCCCCCGTTTTAAGTGCACAAAGTTTCCTATCCTAGAAAAAATAGTTTCATCCCAGAATAACTTAACTGTGTCTCAGAGATTAAGGAGCTAAAGCACTATTTGGCAGAATGACTCTCCCTCAAACACTTCATTAACTACGCTATTCTCTGATCTGCATTAATTTAAAGGGTCACAAAGATTCTTTGCATATGTTTTATATTATCATAAATTAAGAAATCATTGCGATCACTTAGATTATCATGTTGATCTCAATGCTCTCAAGGTATTTAAATGTGTTTCTAATAAATCACACTTTGTCTGCAAGATTGATTTTGATTTTTTATTATTATTATTTTCTAAGAAACAAAATCCTTGATGGCTTGAAATATTATTCGTTTACATACATGACAAACTCGTATTTTATTTGTAGTACCAACTGTTGAGTCAATTCTGGATAAAAAGCTTTTTAACTATCCAGAGACATATTCTCACATTCATTTCAGAATGGTAATATAACTGTTCAAAATTTATTTCTTACTAGTTCTGGAATAGTGCTAGGTTTCCTACTTTCATTAACAGTCTCTTATTTGTAT
The DNA here is from genome assembly GCA_013398125.1 of Aegotheles bennettii. Lineage (NCBI taxonomy): Eukaryota > Metazoa > Chordata > Aves > Caprimulgiformes > Aegothelidae > Aegotheles > Aegotheles bennettii. Next base: position 942,052 of record VZRW01008816.1, read on the forward strand.
GCAGTAATTGCTTTCAAAATATTAGCATTGTAATTTCTTGCTAGCACTATGATAAATCAACAGAAAGTCTTATCCCCATGCCTCCCCATGGAAAAGCATAATTCTGCTTCCCTCAACCTCAGTGACAAAGCCTCTTTAATTTCAGGATTATACTCAAAGAATTCAGGAAAGATATTAGTTTGACAGTCTGGGACTCTTGTCCTTTCTAATTGCAGAACAGACGCAATAGCTGAGCAGTGCTACACTTTGCCCATGCACCTCTGTAGGAAGCAACAGCTCCTTGAAGTAGAAGGGTAGCTGCTACTTCTCCACTTCACTTCAGTCCCTGACCTCTCAATAGCAACTATCAGCAAACCATGTTTTCTGTTCCAAATGTGAGAGGTTTGGGGATATAAACATCTGGCTGTAAGGAACAAAAAAAGATATCATTTGTTCATTTCAAACATCCATCAACAATGGCTGTCAATGGCTGTTGGTCTGGGACATGCAGAGGCGAAATGCCAAGAACCAATCTCTGAATCTGCCACATTTCTGAATTTTCTTGTTTTAAGAGTTCAGTTCAATAAAAAACTAAGTTTGCACTGCTCAACTGCAAAAGGCTGCTAAAGCAAAGAACACGGGTTCTGATTTCTGCTGCTTGATTCAGAGAAGAAAAAGCACCCAGAGACAAATGTCACAAATCTGACCAAGTGACAAGAGACTCCTGCAAAAAGGCTCTTCAATCCAGTAGGAAGGATATCACGTATTCTAGCTGTATTCTCAGAGACTGCCTTACTCAATATAACATAAAGGAGGAAAATAATTGGTAATTACAAAAGCTGTATTTAAAAATCATTGGTACTTTACTAAGCACCTTGATTTTCTGGCAAATAGTTTCTATACACATGATCACCCAGCACTACCAAATGAGCTTTGAGCTTATCACTAGTAGTGATAGACGTTTCTAATACAGGGTATTTCACAATGTGGACAATTGTTAAATTTCACCCCTGAAGAGAAGTGTTTATACTACCATATAACACAGCTTCTATATGCATCAGTACTCATATTGCTATTATGGATTAATAACTTTAGTTCTTATCATATAGCTTCTACATATATGCTCAACCTTACTCTCATAAAATGCATCAGAATGGGTACAACACCACAAACATGAAACTGGTTTTCTTATAAGGCAAATGATGGGATCCAGAAATGAAGTGCCTCTAAAGTTAATAACACGTTTCAGCTCCTTACATCTCAACGACTTAGACATTTGTTCTACTAACTGACATTCAAGCACAAACACATACCGTGGATGAATTCTGTATAATGGTCATCCAGCTTCAGGTCGTTGAACCTGACAGATAATCCCAAAATTCTATACAGGAAATTAAGGAAGCTGCATTGTGAAAAATCTACCATCCATTGTCACTTCACACTTCACCTCTGTGCCATCAAAATAACATGTACCACTACCTTTCCAAGCCTGTTGTCCTCACAGAATAGGTACTTTTCATCTCCACCCAGACCTCCGTGTCTCTTCAAATATCATACCCTTCTCACAACTACAGAATTTTATCTCACTCTCTTCTTGCAGCTCTCCTAATATTTCTTAAACCTCCCCGATTCCTTCATTTTCCTCTCACTCTCAGATGGACTTTTATGCCACTTGCTTTTCAACCTGTCTTCTCTCCAGTCTCCAGTGTCCCACCCAAAAACCATGTTCTCTGAAAATTTTTTGCGATTTCTCAGTTCTTGCAATCCCTCTTCCTATTCTTATCATCACTGATCTTGCATCCTTCTTTTTCCAAACCATTGATGCCTGTGATTTTTTGCATTCTCCATTTTTTATCCTGCAGGAAACCTGAGACTCTATATCCATGTTAAATATATGGGTCTGTTAAAATACTAAAACAAATACTGAGCCCTTCTCTCCCCCATCATCTCCTTGTAGTAGCACAGTGTCCTCACTGCTCTGTATAGCACAGTGGCACAGCTCTCTGCATGATCTCATGTGCATTAAAATAAGACAAAGCAAGCTGGGAACACAGCAGGGACTGCACAATCTTCTTTTTGACCCTCAGAAGTTATGTGGAAAACTTATTAAAGCTTCAGCAAAGTTATTAAAGCTTCAGCAGATTATTACTGTAAGGTATGAGCTATGTGAAACGAAATTCAGAAATGGAGTATCTGTGCGTTTTGGGCCATATTACAATATATTAAAAAGCCAGAGGATCAGTTTTCTCCAAAATACAGGGAAACGTTAAAATTGCTCTGGAAAACACTAAACATAGAATACTGATTTTAAGTACATTCTGTTAATGAGGGGTGTTTGGGAGTCAGAAGAAATCAACATAAGGTGTTACCAGTGCCAGAAGGCTACTCACACACCCTAAAAACCCACAGATACCTTTTCATTTATTACTGCATACAACAATCTTGAGCATATACGTCTACACCTCATCACTACAGTCAAATTCAAGAAGAACAAAAGAATTACAAGATAACCCCTCACACAGCAGGGAGCCCCATGGCCAAACTTGCTTTTTATGCAGACATGACATTTGAGAATTTCCAGGAGAACCACGTAAGAAAGCAAATAAAGCCTAAAAGGGACCATCATGAGCTATTTTTCTGTGTTGAGCCCTACGGATAACTCTTGCATAGAAACCAAAAGCCAGAAAGAACAATAAAAATCTGTATATCAAAGTCACTAATCTCCACACAATACCTCTAAACTGAGCTCAGTACTTGTTTGACAACAGATCTTCCAGAAAGATGTCTGTCTGGATTTGAGAACATGAGAAAGTTAAGAATCCTCACTTCCCTTGCTTATTTTTTTTTACAGGAAATTTTTACTGTGAAAAGTGTGTGCGGTAAACATTATCAGGGGTTTTGGCAGAGAGGGGTCCTTGGAGTTTCCAGGTAAATGCAATAAACTGAACACTGCACAAGAAGTAGAGGAATCTGCCTTCTGAGAAAATTACTGAAGCTCGAGTATCTCTTCAGCATGGATGTGCCACCTTGCTCACTTTATGTCATTACGCCTGTCCTGTGAGATATCAAAGCTTAGTCTGCCTATCTCTGGTAAACGGGTATTACAGCCTGACAATCCAACCTGGTAATCCCTGTGTCAAAGGGAGGGACATAATTTTGCTCACCATTAAAGAGGTGCTCCCAATTTCTAGAATGGAGACTGTGGTTGACAACTTCTGCTTCCCAGGAGGAGGATGAAAAGGTCATTTGTGCAGGAGATACAGTTTCCCAAGATAAAATGAGCTAAGAATAAACACCTATTGACTTTCCCTTCCAGTAACTAAACTTCCTTCTTTAACCCTTCCTAATATCATCAGAAGCATACATTTGTAGTGTACCTCTAGCATTCAACATCAGAGACAAAACACTACACCCTCCATCTTCTACTGGACAAGCAAAGAGAAAACCAACATTCCACAGAGGCCCAGCCGCACGCTGGACACCGGGTCCCGTTAATCCATGCGCTCGGGACCAGGCACTGCGGCAGCGAAGCCAGCCCGGACACCGAGGGACCCCCTCCGGCCCGGGGGGCAGGAAGGAGAGCTCTGCGGTACGGGCTCGGGTGCCCCCCTGGGAGGACGGGGCTGCGCGAGGTCCCCGGCTGCTCCCAGTACCGGGTGAGAGGGGCGGCCCCGCGGCCGGAGGCTCACCTTGTGCTCCAGGACGCTGATGTAGCCCTCCAGGAGGCCGGCCCCGACGGGGAAGGCCGGGCGGTGCTGCCCGCGTCCCGGCGGGCGGCTGGGCACCGCCGCCACCTGCTGCTGCCGCCGCGGCTCCGGGTGGCCCCCG